>JBAGKK010098634.1:0-26128 GCA_037177015.1 Euceroptres primus
ATAACATACATACAAAATATACATATAAAATATACATATAAAAAATATACATAACTAACAATAAACAATACATGTTAATAAAATCGGTCAACCATCACGTATTTTGAACTGTATCAGAATATAAAAATATCAATATGATCAGATGAGCCTCAGATGAAAATCCTTCTAAAAATTTGCACATTTATTGCATGTCAATCGTATAGACTCAATATCGACATAAAAATACAATGTATATTTCCTGAATCTGCAATGAAGTGTTAGTGCCATAATTATTTAACCATGACTCGATAGAAGAATTCTCAACGTGGGTGATCTGTCACTCTTGACATCCAGAGACCCACGTTTTCTGGCCCAGAAATCGTTTCCGAATCTAATGGAATTGTTTTTCACGCAAACCGAGCACGCTCAACATTTACCATTCAATCGATAATTCAGTAGATCAATCATTTAAAGTAGAAAAAAGTCTATTGGAAAGTTCGAGTGCCAGTAATAATTTAATTTCTTGCAAATTACACTTTCAATTACAATTAGACTTTCAATGTTCCAATCGTGCCACAGTAAAAACTGAAAGACATGTTTTCGTACATACATTTTTTAATGATTCTTTAGAATTAATTAACAAAATCATATATTTTAAATCCTATTTTTTAAATCATATTTTTTAAACTATATTTTTTAAATCATATTTTTTAAGAAGAATTCTTACCTTAAATGAAGATTAAAAGTTGCCCAAACAATGATGATACCGATGGTCATTGTTGGCAACACTTATTAAAGAATCGATACGCTCTGTGAAATCGTTTATGACAACAGAGCGTACAAATTCTAAAATAAATATTGTAACATTGCAGATTTTGTCTTGTAGAACTTGTACCAAAACTGGTGAAAACGCTTTCAGCTTGATGTCTTCATTGTGCTGCTAAGGGAATACCAAAATTTCTTGTTAACAGTTTCGGAAAGTTTGTTAGATATTCATGTGTTTACCTACAATGTGATTAGTAAGACAGAAGGTGGCTAATTTTCCATGCACAATGCAATTTGGAACGATCCACAGCTTACCTAAAAGTGACAAAGCACTTGGTTAATAATCGTTGCCATTTATGAGACAAACCAGATGAAGGGTCCGTTTGTGGTAACCAAAATTCGACCACGATATAATCGACTTCGATTAAACTTTCAACCTCACACATTCTGAAGACCTTAATGGCTTTTCTCACAAATATCTTACATAATATACAAATACATCCATTATTACCAGTAATTACTAATTTTATTGACAATTTTTCACAATTATTTATTAGTATTTTTAAGATAAGATTTTATTATTAATTTAGGATTTTATATTTTATTCTTAATTTCGTAGTACTTTTGCGATCGAATTCAAAATTGATAAAGAAATATAGAAAAAATTACACAAATCGACTTGTGCATTCTTCTCGAAACTTACGGACTTTGTAAAAGAAAGTTACAAGTATTTAAGGTATTATGGGCATAAAAAACAAGACTCGAGAAAACACTTAATTATACATTCAAGAACTGAAATATTATTATTGACGGTGTTATTTAAAAGAGAAAAGAATATTTTTTATTTAAAAAATTTGAAGCATACGAAAATTATTTATTTAAAACATTTTATTTTCGACAGAACTTTTTTTCTTGTCGCTTCTTCCCAAATTTTAAAAAATGATACGATTTTAATAAATGATCATTCATTTTTTTGGATAAAAAATGATTTAAAAAAATCTTATCGCTTCTTACCAAATTTTTACCAAATTCTTACCAAAATGGATAAAAAATGATAAAAAAAATCTTATCGCTTCTTACCAAATTTTTAAGAATGATACGATTTTAATAAATGATAATTTATTTTTTTGGATAAAAAAATGAAATATCTTATCGCTTTTTACCAAATTTTTAAGAATGATACGATTTTAATAAATGATAATTCATTTTTTTGGACAAAAAAAATTCTCTACAACTTGACTCCAACCAATTTTGAGAAATAAATAAATTATTATCAAATATGGTTATTTAATTTTTAAATTTTTAGTTTGAAAAATTATTTTCGAATGATTTCAGCCATTAAAAAAACTATTTTTAAAAATTAAAGAAGGTTAAGTTTTAGAGAATCTTTTTCCCGACAAAAAAACCTATTATTGATTAAAATTATATCATTTTTAAAAATTCGGCAGTAAGCAATAAGAACAAAAGTTCGTTCGAAAATAAAAATTTTTTTAAAAATAATTCTTGTATCTTATTATATATTTTTATTTTAAATAAATAATTTTTTTCATGAAAAGTAATCTTTTCTCTTTTAAACAATACCATCAATAATAATATTACAATTCTTGAAAGTATAATTAATAATGCTTCCCGGAAACTTTTTTTTTGTGTCACCTTAAAATTTTTTGGGTGCACGCCTTAAAATTTTTTGTGTGCACACAAAAAATGATTATTACTATAGTTCAAAAAATATTGAAAAATTCTATGTATATTTTTTAATAATAAAAAATGTATCCGAAAGTTTCGAGAAGAATACAAGTCCATTTTTGTGTTATTTTTTATATTTCTTTACCTATTTTATTTTTAATTTAATTTTACTAGTCAGACAGGATTGAGAAAAGGGTTGACAATACGTTTCTCTCTCTTTTTTTTATTGCATGTCTATTATAAATGTACAACTCGTCATACATGATTCTGCTTATACAACTAATTTTCACTTGTATTTTCGATTTTTTTTAAATGTCTGATAAATCTAATTGCGTTTAGGTGCGTCTGACGTTGATAATAAAATGATTGAAGTTTCGACGTCGTCAATATCCGGAACCGCTGATCTCGAAAATGTATGTCAAAAGTCAGTGGTGTCGACGATTCCAAAATTTCGAATGTTTTTTTTTTTATTCTCTTGTGACGACTCATACTTTTTCTCAAACTCTCGATTTTTCATTTTCTCCTTTTTATCACTCTTTCATTTTTCTCTCTTCCTTTCACTTTTCACCCATTCTCTCTCTCTCTCTCTCTCTCTCTCTCTCTCTTGCAAACTCTACGGAATTTTATTAACCTATACTAAAGATAAACGGGTTCAACTTTATGTCATCTAAGAAGCGAAATATGAATAATGAGGGACTTTCCTCTCTTTTGGTGGTGACACTGAAAATTTGATTGAAAATTTTCACATTTTTACAAACATTTATATCTGATATTTTCTAAACTCTGAATACTTTTAACTTATTATTTTTAAATTTCAACTGCTTTATAATTGCTATAATAATGAATCGAGAATTGTACAACTTTATTCAAAATATATTACACTAACTGTACTTTATCATTCACAAATGTTTGTAAATTGTACGAGAAAAAAATCTGTTAAATTAAAAGGAGTTAAAAATAGGGACAGCAGATTCTTTTTGCTATATTTATAGAAAATTTTATTAATTTTACAGTAAAGCATATGAAATTCGTAAGCTTAACAAAAATTTCTGTAAATATAACAGAAAATATCTGCTGTCCTTATTTTATAAGACTTCTGTTAATTTAAGGGATTTTTCTCCGTGTGGATTTTCAGTTCCAAGTGTCCTTTTATCAGTTCCACCTGATTTAGAGCAATTACAATATCGCACGATAGTGGAAAGAATTATAATTGTAACGATGTTAGCAATATTCGTTTTTTTCAATAAGATCGTTCTCTTCTAATTTTAACTACTCGAGCGCCATTTGAAAAAGGGAAATCGCGATTGCCATTACCGGATCATATTTTAGAATGTTATTTTTTTGTTTATTAAGACACAGTGAATCCTTAGCTATTCTTTTCTTTCTGTATAGAAATCACAGGAAACGGAATGCCGAGTTTTGTCTCTCTCTCTTTCTGAAGATTTGAAAACAGCTTATGTCGACGAGGGTGGATTTCAGAGAGAAGCGCAACGAATCCCATAAATCCCAGGTTTCTGCGGCTCTGTATTTTTACGGATTTTACCATTTTCACCCCCTCCCACATTTTCTCTGTCTCTTTTTTCATATCCAGTTACGTACTCTGTTTTTGTTATGTTTTGCACAAAGATTCGCGAATTTTTGCCATTTTTCATAATATCCTTGCGGCCTAGAGCGGACTATTAACTTTTTTTATTACCCTCCAAATGGCAAGAATGTTTTTTTTTATGTATAAAGGCGCTTCTGCTTGACTATTGTACTTATTTTCACTTTAACTTATATTTTATTTCAATGTTTTAATTTTATGTTCCTCCCAAAGTTTCGTTTAAAATAATTGGATTGCAGAATTTAACATTGGCATTTAACATTTTCAATTTTAACATCAATTAATTATTAAACATTGGCGTGGAAATCATTGTTTTATTCAGGTAAAGTATGTCTTGATGTTTTTACTTCCTCTGATATTAATAAATATTTTTCAAGATTGGAAACACGTTATAAAAATAAATTAAACTTTTATTTCTATTTTATTTTTACGTATTCATTTTATTTACTTTCCAAAGTTTGGTAATTAATTGAATTGCAGAATTCAACATTGGCTTTGAAGAAATGGTTTTATTTAGCTATGTCTTGTTTTTATTTCATCTCATATTAATAAACATTTCTCAAGATTGAAAACACGTTACAAAATGTACAAATTAAACTTCGCCTTCTATTTTATTTTCATGTATTTATTTTATTTTCTTCGCAAATTTCATGTATTCATTTTATTTTCCTCGCAAATAATTTCTTTGCAGAATTCAACATTGTCTTTGAAGTAATGATTTTATTTCGCTATTTCGATTTTATTTCTATTTCGGTTGTTCCTATTTCATCTGACTTTAATAAATATTTTTAAGATAGAAAACACGTTATAAAATTTAAGAACTAAACTTTTACAGAGAATTTAATAGACTAGGCAGAAAGCTGGGAAATTTATAAAAGGTGTAGAAATACAAAAAGAATCCATCCACTCGTCGCGTAAGGATTTCAACTCTCTCAGTAAGAATCAGTTTAGTGACTTTTTTTAAAAATCTTCATTAAAAAATATGAATTGAAACGAAACCCAAATAAATCAATATTGACCATTTTAATCACAAGAAGGGACAATGTATAAATGATAAAGATTTTCGATTATAAATTTCATAAAAATGAAGAATTTTCAATATATTTGAATATAAATTGACAAAGAAAAGAAGAATTTTTATTATATTTGAATATAAATTGACAAAAAAAAGAAGAAGAATTTTCATTATATTTGAATATAAGTTGACTAAGAAATTAAGAATATATAATAATGGTACCAGAAAATTAATAGAAATTAATTAATATATCACTAAACTGAAGATCAAGCAATTATCAGTCGATGAAGGCAGGCAGTACACGCTCACATCTGGATTCTAGTAAAAAGGCGCACATTTAGCTGAAGCTTAAAAAAAAGATTGAGAACGATTTTCAATAGAACTGTGTTATTATCAATACTTTTCATCTCCTGATAGTAATAATAAAATCTTACATCTTTATAGAATATATGTTAAGTATACAACTAAAATCACTATATCGTACGTTATTATTATATGTACGTTAATAATGTACGTCGCATATGCGCGCTGATAACTTGTCAGTATAATATACAATACATGCAAATGGGTTTCTTGACTTTTTTTAAGTATTTATTTTACAAAATCGTTGCCTTCGATGTGGAGCGTTTCGAGATATCCGAATATCAACTTTACGAGGCAGTTCTACTTACTTAAAACTTTGATAAGTAAGATCGTATTCCCAGTTCTTTATATATATATTTTTATATTGTTGTTACTTTATATTATTTCTTTATTTTATAATATTTATTTCTTTTATAATTTTTGTATTTATTTATAATATCGCTTTATTCAACATCGCCGTTTAAATATTTCTTCGTGATCCACCACGAAACGCTCGGCGTTAACAACGTTAATTAAATCCACGTTTAAAACGGAATTCAGATAAAGGTATTAATGGATCTGAATCTTCATAAAGATTTATCTATGTCCTCCAGAACAGGCAATGCAGTTTCTACTTTCCAAAAATTGGCTCAATATTATTTGTGTTAATTATTCGTTCATCGCCTTAATTAATTAATGCGCCTTAGGAATCTTACGTTGATTTATGTAACCAGGGTGACCCAAGAAACCATTTTAATTAATTCTTAATAATACTAACTTCATATTTTTTATTTTATCAGCCAAACTAATTCCCCTTTCTTATTTAATAAAATATTTTTCGAAAATGGGATAATCATTTTGATAATTAACTGTAAAACTGAAACTATCTGTAAAACCTAAAACTGAAATTATCTATAAAACCTTCATTTTTGGCTCATCCTAGTGCTTCATAAAATTGTCTATTTTATTTTTATTTCTTTGAAACTGAAAAAAGTTTATTTTCGAAAACAAGGAGTAAGCCTCTAATTCTCAAAAATAAGTATTGAATATATTTTTTAACCTCTCTATTGAACATCTTTAATAGTATAATATATTTTTTAAGAATACCGTACTGGGATACAAATAAATAGATCTCAGCTCTCAACGCACGATAAACGAAATTGTATCTGTATATAAAATTGAAATCTCTGATGTGAGATTAAAATTGAAAATTGGAAACAGGAAAAATTCGAGATAATCGACTCTTGAGGTATAAATGATAAGTGGAAACTGACTATTTCGAGGTAGGAAAATGGACCAATCGAGATGTCCGCCCACTGAGGAGCTAATGTGTCATTTGTCGGCGATGCTGGCTTTAAAATTTAAATATCTCGAGGTCGACTGTCTCGAAATTCTGCTTCACATTTTCTTTAATTTGTCAACTACTCTACCATCATGGATCCACTTCCATTTCTTGGATTGAAATTTTTGCAGCTTTATCCATTCCCTGATGATATAAAATCGAATTAAAATTACAAATCTAAGAAGTGGAGACAAGCTCATAAAATTTGAAACCGCAAAAATCTCTGTCGACTTATGCATGTATATGATTTACGCTAAAACAAGCTTGGTAAGTCGCATTTCTCGATCCTACAGTTAAAAGATTACGATGTTCGGTAATTATTTCGATAAGTTGTGGTACACTTTACAGTTACAGTTATAGTATATAATAATTATGATTATTATTTTAATAGTGGTACCTCAATTTTATCTATTCGTAGATTTCTCCACTCTTAAAAATATGTCACACGGTCGGTTATATCGCGATTGACTTGGCGAGGCATCGCGGGCAAGTCACTAAAGCGGTTTTTGAGTTGTCTTAAGACTTTAGTTAACGTCACAAAAGAACGCCAACTTTTGTGGTCCAACAAACGCCAGACTTCCTCCGACACACGACATGAATTCTCGATTGGCTCGAAATGAACTAAAATTCATCCAGTAAATAACTTTCAATAATATTTAATAATAATAATTCTTTTCAAAAATTTTTGGAGAGAATTTAATGACCTATTTGTTTGTACTATTCTTAAAACAAATAACATTATCAGGAAGCGGACCAGCTCGAAAACTCAATTTCAGATTTCATTTCGCCTTCATTTCTCAACGAATTCTGCCGGATAATCTGGAAAGTCAAACGCAAGGAAGTTAATCTTTACTGAAAGCGAATCTTCGTGAAATTTCGTCCTGTTTCCAACCAGTCGAGTGTGCCGGAAGCAGGCGATGAAAAGTATATCTGAGTTCATGTGCTCGTTTTCGTACTTCGTTCCGTGCTTTTCTCTCCGACCGTATATTCTTAAATTTCTAAAATCGCGACAGTTTAGAATAAATTACGAGGTTTTTTCCCTCCCTCTTTCAACCACGGGCGATCTCTCTTTCTATTCCTTTAAGTGCCAGGATATTTTCGACAAATAAAACAATTTTATGCAGTTTTCAGCGTCAGACTTGCCCAGAATGTAAACAACCCTGTGATGGAAGGCTTTTTATGGAATAAAAGCTGAAAAACTCTCAAGAGTGCCACACGAAAATTTAAAGTGCATGTCGGAAGAAATTTGCTCGAAGTGGATAACAAATATCAATTCAGTTTTATTGCAAAATTCATTACTAAAATTTAATTGTAAATAATGAATGTTTTGAATAAAGAATAGTGATGTAGAAAAAAAACAATACATTCTTTGTACTGACTAATAATATTACTGATGAAGTTTGGGCAGAATTTTTAAACA
Organism: Euceroptres primus; assembly: GCA_037177015.1. NCBI lineage: Eukaryota > Metazoa > Arthropoda > Insecta > Hymenoptera > Figitidae > Euceroptres > Euceroptres primus. The sequence goes on from JBAGKK010098634.1 coordinate 8,153, forward strand.
GAAATTAAATCTTTATAAATGACAAATCAACTACTTTAATCGAGTTGACAAGTCTAATTTTTTGTTCAAAACTGACTTTTAAATTTCTGTTAAGGGTCACATTCAGTTGTTTTTTAAGACTCATTTTTCTTGAATCATATATATAATTTTAATTATCCATCATCAACAATTCCTATTCTTTTTGTAATAATAATTAGTTATTAAAATATTACGTCTCTCAGTAAAAAGAGCGAATCCATTTAAAATCATGGAGGGTGACCTGTTTAGAATTGGCTTGCCAATGAAATATGTTTTTGTACGTAAAAAATAAGGAGCACGTATTTTTTTTAATTAGCATAGCGACATATTTATATTTTTTATGAATATTTTTAAATTTTAAGGGAAAAGTTAGTTTTTTGCAAATTTTACTTTAAAAGCATTGCAATTTTTGAAATTTTTGAGACATTTAGATTTTTCTTATTCTAACTTGTTACATTTTTTCACTCTTTCGAAAACCTCGAAAAAATTTTAAAAATAATAACAAATAGTAAAATTATTTCGATTTTTTGAAAAAACGAAAAAAAAAATTCTCATAAACCCCACCTTTCTTTCCTCTGAAATTTTGAGAAATAATAGGTACCAATATACTCTACTTATAATAAATTTTCCATTTGGTATTGTTTTGTTTTTCAAGAGAAATAATTATTCTATATTTTTGCTGCAAAATATGCCATTTTAGCCATTTTTGAGATTATAAAGTTTTTCTTATTTCAGTTTATCAAGTTTTCTGCAATCTATCGAAACCGATGAGAAAAACAAAGAATGAATAAAAACTGGTGAAGTTATTTCGATTTAAAAAAAAATAATAAAACACGACATTTTTTTTAAACAGCTACCTTTTTTGCGCTGAAATTTTCAGGTGTGTTGGGTGGTAATATAGTCTACCTGCCATAAATTTTAAAACTGGATTGTATTTGTACTTCAAGAGAAAAAAATTCCATGTTTTCTAGAATGCAATAAAAGCAAGGACAATAAAAAAAATATAATTTTTTGGTTTTTAAAATATAAGTACAATCCAGTTTAAAAATTTACGGTAGGTAGACTATATTATCACTTAGCACACCTGAAAATCGAAATAGCTTTACCAGTTTTTATTCTTTCTTTGTTTAAACAAATTCTCGTGTTTTATTTTTTCAAACAATCAAAATAGCTTTACTGGTTTTTATTATTTCTTTGTTTCTCTCATCGGTTTCAAAGGAGTGTAAAAAGCTTGATCAGCTGAAACAAGAAACACCTTAAAATCTCAAAAATTGCCAAAATGGCAAGGTTTTGAAGCAAAGACATAAAATAATTTTTGCCCCCGAAAAACAAAAAAAAACCAGATGTAAAATTTATGGTAAGTATTGGTACTTATTATTTCACAAAATTTCAAAGAAAAAAACCTCAGTTTTTGAGAAAATTTTGTTTATATTTTCCAAAAATCAAAATAGATTTACCATATTTTATTATTTCTTAATTTTCTTCGTGGATTTCGAAAGAATGAAAAAAATGTGACAAACTGGAACAAGAAAAACCTTATTATCTCAAAAATTGCAAAAATTGCAATGCTTTTAAAGTAAAATTTTCAAAAAAATAATTCTTTGCTTAAAATTTAAAAATATTTGTAAAGAATGTAAATATGTCGTTATGTTAATTTATAAAAATACGTGTCCCCTTATTTTTCACGTACAAAAATATATTTCATTGGTAAGCCAATTCCGAACAGATCGCCGGTCGCACTGTGGGAAAAAAATGTCTTTTTCTTTTCAAAATAACGTACAGCCCACAAATGTTGACCGATTTGGAAGTGAAAAATTTGAAAAAAGCTATTAAAAATTTGAAAGAGCTATTCAGATTTGAAAAATTTGAATAAAATTTTCCAGAGAGTTGTCCAGCCTGATTTTTTATTTAGTTTTTCAATTTTTTTGCCATCATGATATAATAAACAAAAAAATATTTTATAAACAAATTATTTATTGCAAGTGTGTTTTTTATCATTTTCAATAATTTTACGTTTTTTAAAGTTATTTTGCAAGCAATTTTGATCCAAACAATATTATAATGGGCAAAATTTCTCTTAAGATTATTCTTGTTAATATTATAAACAAATTTAATAAACAAATGCATTATTTAGGCATTTGTCGACAGAAAAATTCGTTTTCTTCGATGTGAATTCTTTTAATTAGAAACTTCATGATAATTTCAGTCAAATTCATAATTTGTTAATAAATAAATGATTTTTCAAACAAATTTAATAAACAAATGCATTATTTGGGCATTTGTCGACGGAAAAATGCATTCTTTTCAATGCTAGTCCTATTAATTGGGTACTTCATGATAATTTTAGCAACATTTGTGATTAATTAATAAATTTTATGCTTTTAAAAAACAAATTTAATTAAAAAATGTATTATTCAGGCATTTGTTGACAGAAAAAATCGTTTTCTTCTATGTCAGTTCTTTTAATTAGGAACTTCATGATAATTTCAGAAAAAATTCATAATTTGTTGATAAATTTTATAATTTTTTAAAACAAATTTAGTAAACAAATGCATTATTCGGGAATTTGTCAACAGAAACTTTCGTTTTTTTCGATGTCAGTTCTTTTAATTAGAAACTTCATGATAATTTCAGCCAAATTCATTTTTTGTTGACAAATTTTATGATCTTTTTAAACAAATTTAATAGACAAATGCATTATCCGGGCATTTGTCAACAGAAAAATTCGTTTTTTCGATGTCAGTACTTTTAATTAGGAACTTCAATTTCAGCAAAATTCATAATTTTTTGATAAATTTTATGATTTTTTAAAACAAATTTAATAAACAAATGCATTATTCGGGCATTTTTCCACATAAAAATTCGTTTCTTTCGATGTCAGTTTTTTAAATTAGGAACTTCATGATAATTTCAGCAAAATTCATAATTTTTTGATAAGTCTTACGACTTTTTAAAACAAATTTAATAAACAAATTTAATAAACAAAATTAAACAAATAAGCATTTGTCGGCGGAAAAATTCGTTTTTTTTTCAATGTCAGTTCTTTTAATTTGGAATTCCATGGTAATTTTATCAACACTCATACTTAGTTGATAAATTGCATGACTTTTTAAAAGAAATTTAACAAACAAAAGCATTATTTCCGTCAACAAATGCCCGAATAAGGGGGAATTTAATTATTAAATTTGTTTTAAAAACACAAAATTTATCAACTAATTATGAATATTCCTGAAATTAGCAGGAAGTTCTGAATTAAAAGGACTAGCATTGAAAAAAAACGAATTTTTTCGTCGACAAGTGCCCGAATAATGCATATGTTTATCAAATGCGTATAAAAAAAATCATAAGATTCATCAAAAAATTATGAATTTTGCTGAAATTATCATGAAGTTCCTAATTAAAAGAACTGACATCGAAAAAAATGAATTTTCCTGTCGACAAATGTCTGAATAATGCATTTGTTTATTAAACTTATTTATAATATTAACAAGAAAAATCTTAAGAGAATTTGTCTCCATTATAATATGGTTTTCATCCAAATTTCTTGCAATATACCTTAAAAAAAAAACGTAAAATTATTGAAAATTATAGAATACACACTTTCAACAAATAATTTGTTTATAAACATTTTTTTGTTCATTATATTATCTTTAACTAATATTACTTTATGAATCTTAGGCGATTTCAACAATTTTCTTATTACTGACGAGCACAGGGAACGTCATATAAAAAAAATTACCATTTTTTTCGTCATATTTCTTTATTTATAAAAGAATTGAGAAACTAAATAAAAAATCAGGCTAAACAACTCTCTGGAAAATGTTTTTAGCTTTTTTTAAAATTTTTGACGTCCAAATCGGTCAATTTTTGTGGGCTGTACGTTATTTTGAACCAAAAAAAGTCATTTTTTTCCCCACTGTGCGCCGGCCTGCATGATTTGAAATGGACTCAGTCAATATTAACCTCCTTTTGAAAGACCTTAAAAAGCCTTCCATAATTCACAATTATTGAAAGCAGATCAATTTTGAAAAGGCGTATAAGAGCGATCGAAAAGCAAAAACGAAGGAAGTGCCGATATCGAAGCGATCAGATGTGCCCAGCATGTAAAGTATATCTATATCTTACACGTCGAATGCTGGACGCCAGCCGCGAGAACTTTGTCGAATAAATTGAATCAGTCCGAGAGCTGTGGCTCCGGCTGTTGGACCGATAGCTGCCTGTCGAAAAAATAAAAAAAGATAAAAGCAAAAAGTGGAAAGGGAGATAAAAAATGGAAATTGGTCGAATCGTGCAGAAGTTCTCTAAAAATTATAAAGGGAAAAAAGTAGATTTCCAAGCTCCTTGCCATAGAGGTGATAGATTTTTTGGGACAGTTACCCGAGGTTGAATTCACAGTTGGTTGTACTCTAGTTAATGGAAGAAATTGTCTTCGATTTCTTACATTATTCTTATGAACAGAGAATTCGTTCGGATAGCACTAAGATTCGATGTCGATATTTTTACTCGGACACACTGTTAACACTTTTTCATTTTACTACATAAAAATTTTGATTAAAGTTTCATTTTTTAATTTTTAATATGTAAAACTGTCGGTAATTAAATTACATACTTCGCGAAACTGGTAATTTCAATAAAAAGTGGGAATAAATTCGTTCCCTTTTTTTTAATTGCAAAAAAATGAAGAGTGTGTCTCGAGTAGGAAATGTTCAATTGTTCACGGAACCTCAGGATGATAATTGGAGATATCGCGTAGATTCTTAAAATTGTTCAGTATATAACAACTATCGTAAATGTATTTTAAGCCCACTGTTTTTCTCTCTTCTGCAAATAGGGGATAGAAATGTGAGAAAGAAAGAAGAAAGAAATGGCGCGTACAATTACACAGTCGTAAGTCATTGATTTTTTTTGTGAACGATTCTCTGCGCTTATTAGGAATTGTATATGGTGGTCACCATAGTAAAGGCAGACCTTATTTCTGTTTTTTTATGTTGGAAAGGATCTCTGATGACGGTGATGTCGATGATCGTCATGTAGTCCTTATGAAGGATCAAAAACGTATTAGCCACGAAGACTGTGCCCCAGAAGAATGAGAGCCACTGAGAAGGCCCAGAGGGCGATGGAGAACGACGTCAGAGTTGGTCCTGAGTTGCATCCATCTTCTCGACAGCAATACGTCCTCGTGCTCCAGGCCTCTGCAATATTCGTAAAGATTGAGTTCAATTTCACCTGAAATGGTGCCTCATTGCTTTGCATTCCCGACGTTTTTGGGTTAGAAAGCATTCGAGAGTGGATTTACGTGTAAAGTGAGCCACTTGCAGAAAACAACGTCTCCCACATGTTGGGTAAATTGAAAATTTTATCAGATGCACCAACGAAGATGGTGCACAGAATTAATTGGGGTAGAGTAAGGTACACTAATAAGAAACTCTTCTCTAATTACACGGAAAGAAATTTTATAACAGAATTCGTTAAACTGATTTTACAATTTAGTATAATCTTTTACGATTTATGGAAATCAAGTAAATATATAAATTATTGTTAGCGCACTTACGAAAGTTGGCACTGAAAATATGAAGATTTAATATCTTGAGGGAACAAGAATTGGTAAATACAATAAGAAAGATTGATATTTTATATATCAAAGGCACAATAATAAAAGTTGTTATTGATATTATCAAATAATATAAAAGTAACTACACTGCAGCTCCGATTTAGTGTCATTACATTTCGTTCTTTTATATTGTAAAATTATATCAGTAGTTAGACAAAACCTTTCAAAAATACAATTTCATATTATTTTTTTTTAATAAAGAAAGGACCAATTTCAACTTCCCAATTTCGAAACTTTTTGACTAAATTCCTTTCAGGCTTGATTGATTGCAAATTGAGACTCTATCTTTTAAATAGGCGTAATGAAAATTCATGAATTAGATCAATGTAAAAAGGTTCCATCCTTACCATCCGATATAGAAGAAAATTATTTATAATTTTAGTTAAAAAAGTAGTCAACTGAAATTTTATTTCAGGAAAAGATTAATACCCCAATCACGCTTAGCCTGAAGCAATTTTTACTAAAAATTACTTGCTGGAAACGACATTCAGAAAACAAATTTTGTTGATTGAACCAAATCGTTTAGTTGATTTAAACCAACATGTTAAACCAAATTTCCTTTGAATTAACCAAATGTTTTGTTGATTGAACAAAATTTTTGGTTGAATATACCAAATTATTTATTTTTTGTTTTTAAGCCAACTTTAGGTTGACTCAACCAAATATTTTGTTGTCCGCATAATAAACAAATTCTATGGTTAAAGCAACCAAATATTTTTCTAAGTATATATCTTAGAAATTATATTTCAGGGATGTCTCCTTAATATTGTCACCTAACATAAATAAATCGCCAGGATCTTTTTTAAATAATTGGCACCATATAGCCAGTTGGAAAAAAATGTTCTAGCATTAATGAATAAGGAGATTGTGGAGTTCCAGGAAGGTTCTTGAAAAAAATAATTAATTGTTTTCTTAACATAAATTAGTTTATGTGTTTAACTTAACACATATTTTAAGAGATAAATGTGCCCTTCACCAGAAAAAAATTGAAATAAAAAATGTAATTCTTAATAACAATTATAGTATATCAAAGTTTTATGCAATTTTTTAAGTTCACGTTCTTTAGGGATGTTCAATATTTATCTAATCAATATTTATCTAATATCCTAGAAATTATATTTCAGAGATGTCTCCTTAATATTGTTACCCAACATAAATAAATCGCCAGGATCTTTTTTTAAACAATTGGTACCTTATAGCTAGTTGGAAAAAAATGTTCTAGCATTAATGAATAAGGAGATTGTGGAGTTCCAGGAAGGGTCTTGAAAAAAATAATTAATTATTTTCTTAACATAGATTAGTAATGTTACTTAACACATATATTAAGAGAAAAATGTGCACTTTATCAGAAAGAAATTGAAATAAAAAATGTAATTCTTAATAACAATTATAGCATATCAAAGTTTTATGCAGTTTTTTAAATTCACGTTCTTTAAGGATGTTCACCCCTTATCGTGCCTCAAAGAATAGTCTTTGAAAAAGTAAGTAAAATCGAGGAAAATAACCACATTATTAAATATACAAAATTTTAAAAGAGAAATGTAATTGTAAATTAGAAAAAAATATTTGAATCATCAATTATTTATTTGACATTAGTTATTTAAGATTCTGTGTTGTTTTTTTTCGCTTTAGAAAAAATTCGTAATTCTGATTCAATCTGCATCATTAATAGTGTATTTTGTTCTTTAAAATATTACCTTTGATTATATGTGGATGAATTTCACTAAACCACAGATAAATTGATATAAAATAAATTGTTAATCAACTAATATTTTATCTAAATATCTATTATAACTAACTATATATTACTCAGCAAGTTTGTTTTCAATAAAATTCATCCAAATAGCACCGCAGGTAATATTTTAAAGAATAATAATAATAAATATTTAAGAAATAATAATAATAAATACACTTTGAATGATAAAGCTTGAATCAGAATTACGATTTTTCCTAAAACGAAAGAAAATCACAAATAACTAATGTTAAACAAACAATTATAGATTTAACTATTTTTTTCTTAATCGCAATTTTATTTCTCTTTCGAAATTTGTCATATTGAACAATATGGTTATCACCGTTTTAGATTTTCAAAATAATTTCTCATTTTCAAGCTACAGCTATTTGTTTAAATTAATTAAAAAATTTAAGATGTTTGAGGCTTCAAAAATTGTTAAAATGAGCCGTCATTTATTAAAATCTTATCATTTTTAAAGAGCGTGAACTTAAAAACCTGCATAAAACTTTAATCTACTAATATTCTCTCTAATCTAATACTTTAATCTACTTTTTATTAAAAATGACATTTTGTAAGTTTTCAATTTTTTCCCGGTGAAGTGAACATTTTTTTCTTACTCTCCAAATCTGAAATAGTCTCTTTTGACTAATGAAACAGTTCCGATTCGTTCACAAAATGATTTAGTAACCATTTTTATTAATTTCTAACCAGTAATGACTAATTCATAGTGAAATAATGACTAATTCTCTTTGGTCACTGTTCTGAATTTTACTCCAGTAGTGAATTTTTTTACTAAATGAATTAGTAGTAATCTCACTGTGAATTAGTCATTATTGACTAAAAATTAGTAAAAATGAATACTAAATCACTTGGTGAACGAATTGGCACTCTTTCATTAGTAAAAAAGTACTATTTTAGATTCAGAAAGTAGTAATTACATTACATTAGTAACATTACTAATATATTTTAAGATAATTAATTTTTTTCAAGAAGCTTTCTAGCCCTTCACAACTTCCTTAACAATTCAGAAGTTGAGGTGTAAGCAGCCAAAAGTGGATACACTGGATTCCCGGTTTACCAGGGGTTGCGGGAATCTCCTGAATGGCCTTCGGGCAAAGTGGTATTCTCTCAAACTTAAACAAGTCAGGGTCGTATGAACTATTTCTGTTTGATTTTTGTCACGAGAGAAAAATCTTTTTTAAATATACGTTTAATTTAACGTTTACTTTACTGTTAAGTTTTATTTTGTTATTATTTATGAATTGTTATACTATAAACTACTAACTACTAATTTTTATACTTTAAACTACTAATAAACTTATAAAATAAGTAGTTTAGCCAATTTTTGGTCAGGCATATAAATATATCTTCAGCAGTATAAATGGTCAGTAGTATAAATGGGTTTTTGTTTTAACGTATTCTGTAAAAAATTTCTTTCCGTAATGTTCTTAACAATTAAAAGGTATTTTAAAGGAATAATTGACACTGGAAAGTCTATAAAGTAAGTAGTTTATCCAATTTTTGGTCAGGCATATAAACATATCTTCAGCAGTATAAATGGTCAGTAGTATAAATGGGTTTTTGTTTTAACGTATTCTGTAAAAAAATTCTTTCAGTATTGTTCTTAACAATTAAAAGGTATTAGAAAGGAATAATCGACACAGGAAAAAAGAGTCTATAAAATAAGTAGTTTAACCAATTTTTGGTCAGATATATAAATATCTCTTCAGCAGTATAAATGGTCAATAGTATAAATGAGCTTCTAACGAAGAAAACTGATTCCGAAATAACTTGGAGGCCGATAAAATGTATAAAATAAAAATAAATATTAAATGACTCAAAAATCAGTAGTATAAACCGATTTTCGTTAGACAACAAGGCAAGTAATAATTAAAATATTGAAATAGAAAAAGTAAGATATCTAATCAGTAGAATATATCAATTTTGACCAGACAAGTAGTGTAGATGACTTTTTGGTCAGATAACTCCTCCAAAATAGTTAATCTAATAGAAAAATTATTTACAAAAAAGAGAGAACAGCAATTGCTCCAAAATAATATCGAGACAGAAAAAAATTATAAAATATGAATCGAAGGAATCTTTGGGGTCACTCCATGAATGATCATCTGAAAACGATTGCGGTTATATTTCAGAAAAATTTTTTAATTGGTCTATAATTATTTCTTATATTTCTAGATTCGATTCGTGTATTTTAAGTATAATAAATTATTTTTCATTAAGTCAGAAATAATTTTTGAAAACATGTGGACGTGTGGAACATGGCGACAGTACATGTAGACATAAAAGTAAAATACATTACCGAAAATTTTAAAACTTGTTTCAAAACAAATCAACCTTTTATTTTATGCCTTTTTATATCAACCTATTTTATACCTTTTTCATATCAACCTTTTGCACGGTTTTCAGTGAAATTGCTGATCAAAATTTATTCCTCCACATTTTCGTTTTCGAAAACCTGAAAATTAGCAAAAAAAACATCACTTTTAAACCCGCGTATTTCCGAATATGGGAAATTATTTCTCAAGTATACTTATATAAAAAAGAGTCATTATTAATTAAAAATAAAAGTTCTATATTAAATATTTTATGGAAAGAAATCGTTATTAGTTACTTTATTAACAAATTAATATAGGAAAATAGGAACAGACGCAATATCTTTTTTTCAAAATCACATTGGAATTTGACAAATTTCGAAACAAAATGAACTTATATTTAATTGCAGCTTCACTTTTGAACCAAAACTCATCAAAAATAGTCCAGCGAAATTGTCGGAAAAAGAGACGAAATCCCGTATTAACTCACGAGCGCATTTTTTTTGCTTCATCGCTTCAGTTTGGGTCACTAATATACCATCCGGTTTTGTGACAAGAATTTCAACCGTAACCCGGGCATATTTTTTGAGAAAGGTGCCAAAAATCACATATGCGTGGATTGTTGCTGTCCTATGGATTTTAGCGAAAAAATGGTAGAAAGAGGAAATAAAGTAGAAAAAATTATGAGAAATTTGGAAAAAATAATGTCCTAGCTCCAATACTTTCCGAGGTACAGCCTTTCGAAAAACCCGTTTTTTTTAGATTTTTGCACAAAAATCTCTACTTTTGAAAAAACCATTTAGAAGTTGTATAATCGATTGACCTATGGCAAAACAGTTTTGAAGATGACTTTAAGTCGCCGTAATTATCTTTAATTTAAGACAAAGAACAACCCTCTAGGTCCAATAGATCGCGAGCTGCGACCTCTCAATGATGACACCTTTTTGCCTCTTTTTATGATAAAAAATCATGGATGTAGCTTTTGCGAACTAGAGCGTTCCCTAATAAATCTACGTTTTTACTGCCAGGGGATAACTAAAAGCACATAAAATTCCACTTAAACTGAAAAAACAATGTTCTATCTTCATAAACTTCGGAGTTATGAAGTTTTGAAATTTTGTGTTTTTTCACTGTTTTTTTCAAAAAATGGAAAATACGTTTCCTTGATTATTTCTGCAATCCTGACGTGAAAATTACATCAGGATAAATGAAAGAGGATTTAATTTTGAGGAATTAAAAAAAACGTGATTTTAACTCGAATAGGTCAAAAGTTATGACCTCTGAAAGTTGACCCTCTCTGTCTTTTGTGAGTCAAACGTACTGAAAAATGTAATTTCAATCATATTTTGACTAATACAATAAAATATAATGCACTGAATGATAAATAATGATCAACTAAACATTTCTCATAAATGAACTAATAATTATTTAAATTAATTAATTTTTTTAAAAATAATTTTTCATTTTTTGTACATTTTTCATTCGTTTTTTTCGCAGAAATTAATTCAAAATGTTTGTCACTTTTCATAAGTAATGAAACATATTTATAAACAAATAAATGTTATTAAAAATTAAGCTTTCATTTTTTCAGCACTTATGACTACTTTTGCCACCTAAATTAATTGAAAATAGGTAAGTATTCATTATTCATAAATAAAACAAAATATTTTTTTAAGCAATAAATGTTAAGAATGAGTCCTGTTTAACCTAATTATTCTGTTCTTTGCAGAAGAAATTGAAAGTGGATAATAAACATTTTTTTAAATTTTACTTTATTCAATACATCTCGTTTCCGCACTACCCAGGAGGTAGAGTTTTTGGCGCTTTTTTTTAAGTGGACATCCTATAGACATCCTAAAAATTATGAAAACAACTGTTCCGAACATTCTTAGTCAAACCTAACTTATGTATAAATTGTAATAACTGACATCTCGAATAATATTGTTCTGTAAATATGTGTAATATATATTTAGATTATCGTATAAATAAGATTTATTTTTTAAATGTTTTTTATAATAATTATTGTAATCTAAAATCGTAAATTATAATCCTGTAATTGGTTTTCGGACTGTTGGATTTATTCAATAAAATGAAATGAAATGAAATTAGTATTATCCATGGATAATAAAAGAGTTCTGGAATTCATCCATTGAGGTCTTATAAATTCAGAATGATTTCCTTAAAATCATACAAATTTTGCTGAATTTCAATTAATTTAATTTTAAGGTGTAATAATTTCAAGAATTCGTTTTTACTGCGCACCTTCCGTTCATTCTAAAAACAATGGAATAATTAGGAGGAAAAAGACTCAGTGTTAACATTTATTCCTTGAAAAAATATTTTGTTTTACTCATAACTAACGAATATTTACCTATTTTCAATTCATTTAGGAGACAAAAGTAGTCGTAAGTGCTGAAAAAGTAAAAACTTATTTTTAAGAACATTTATTTGTTTCTTATTTTGTTTTATTACTCATGATAAGTGACGAATAAACCATTTTGAAAAACTTTTCGAAAAAAAGAATGAAAAATGTGCAAAAAATGAAAAATTATTTTGTAAAACGATTAATTTATTCAAATAATTATTACTTTATTTATAATAAACGTTCAATTGATCATTATTAATCATTAGGTGTATTACAGTTTATTGTATTAGTTTTATTAGAAGACAAAAGTAGTCATAAGTGCTGAAAAAGTGAAAACTTAATTTTTAATAACATTTATTTGTTTATAAATATGTTACATTACTCATGAAAAGTGACGAATAAATATTTTGAATTAATTTCTGTGAAAAAAAAAACGAATGAAAAATGTGTAGGAAATGAAAAATTTGAAGAAATTAAATTATTTAAATAATTATTAGTTTATTTATAAGAAATGTTTAATTGATCATTAGTAATCATTCAATGCATTATATTTTATTGTATTAGTCAAACCATGACTGAAATTATATTTTTCAGTACGTCTGACTCACAAAAGACAGAGAGGGTCAACTTTGAGAGGTCATAACTTTTGACCTATTTAAGTTAGAACCACGTTTTTTTACATTTCTCAGAATTGAGTTCTCTTTCATTTATACTTATGTAATTTTTACGTCAGGATTGCAGAAATAATTAAGAAAACGTGATTTCCATTTTTTGAGAAAAAAAGTGAAAAATCACAAAGTTTTAAAAATTCATAACTCCGAAGTTTATGAAGATAGAATATTATTTTTTTCAGTTTACGTGGAATTTTATGTATTTTTAGCTATTCTCTGGCAGCATAATCGTATATTTATTAGGGAACGCTCTAGTTCACAAAAACTAAACACATGATTTTTGGTCATAAAAACAGGCAAAAAGATGTTATCTTTGAGAGGTCGTATCTTGCGATTTATTAGGCCTAGAGAGTTGTTCTTTGTCTTAAATTAAAGGTAGTTACTTCTCCTTTAAGTCATATGCATACCATTTTGGCGTAGATCAATTAGTTATACAAATTCTACATGGTTTTTTGAAAAGTAGCGATTTTTGGGAAAAAATCGGAAAAATAGGGTTTTTCAAAACGCTGTATCTCGGAAGGTATTGGCGCTAAGACATTATTTTTTCTCAAATTTCTCAGCATTTTGTTTACTTTCTTTTCGTTTTTATCATTTTTTCGCTAAAATCCATAGGGGAGTAACAATCCACGCATATGTGATTTCAGACACCTTTCTCAAAAAATATGCCCGGGTTTCGGTCCGAAATTCTTGTCACAAAACCAGATGGTATATAAGTGACCCAAACTGAAGCGATTAAGCAAAAAAAATGTGCTCTTAGGTTAATATGGTGTAAAATGACAATTTGATTTGAAAAAGACTACATTCACACGATCTTTTCATCAATTAACATAAAGATAAGAAGGTAACAATGGATCGAGATTGCTATTCCATATGTTTTTTAAGTTTGGATGTGTTTTTTAAGTTTAGAATCCGATGAACCAATTATTCTTACTTGATCCCATATTAAATTTAATCAAATATAAGTGAACGCCGTCCGGTCTCAAGTCCCCTACTACAGATTTGTGATGTTACTCCTTTTCACAGAAAATTCAAGATCTAATTGTCAGAATTATTATTTTATTTTAGCAAATAATTTTCCATAGAAAACCAGATGTAATCGCAGTGATAAAATGATTATTTACATTGAAATGGATTAAAGGGTAATTAATTTAATTTGTGTCAAATTTATTCAGCACACGTGTTACATTGTAAAAACGATTACTTTTGGTTTCGGTCAGGTATAAAAAGTCAAGAAAACCACAAGAGATGTTTGCATGCTTTTGGAATAAAGTGGCTTCCTCGAGATTCAATACTTCAATTTTCTGTAGCAATAGAGGCGACAATAACGTCGCTCGAATTGAAGCCAGACTCATGGAGAGATCGTCCACCAGAACGATTAAACCGTGAGAAAGGCTTTAGTTGAACCTTTTTCTCGTTTTCTTTTTTCTCGAATTCGTCGAGTGAGCAATAGAGCCATGCGGGCGAGGTGCAATCAGAAATCGATGACGTTCATTCCGAATTGTACTAGCTAACAAAATCCACACGTTGGCGGATTTAATTCAACTTTAAATCTCTGAACTCAAAGTGTTTTAAACAAAATATAAAAATGTGTAAATCAATCTATTATATCTGTATTTAAAATCATGGACTCGACATTAATCTTCAATCTTCAAAATGTATTTTTAAAACTGACTTAAAATTGTTAATAAATATTAATAATTTGATCATCTATTTCTTGCTTTCTATAAATTCTTTCTTTTCATATAAAAAATTTATTTTTGAAATCCAAAAATGGAAATTGCAATTCGACAACACAGTATGTTAAGGGAGTTTGCATTTGCAGTCCATCAAATCGTAAATAGTGCTGACTTCGAAACATAGGTTTGCACTTCCGGTTCATCAGTAACACAGAACATGTATTTACGAGCAAAAAAAAACTTTGACGTGGACGAATTCTCATGCCAGAGGCAATTTTTCGTAGAACGTCAGCCAATCCTGACAGGAAAACTGTGCTGGAAGGGAGCCTGGGACAATTTGTAACATGCCTGGGAAAAGTTAAACGAGAAAAGTAGGACGAAACAAGTAATAGCTTTTAAACATTGATTCTCTGCAAAATTTTGCCAAGGCGAGTTTAATTGAAAATACGCGAATTATTCCATTCCATCAATTTTGAACTAGAAATTAATTTTCAAACTGAAATCGGGCTTCGATATTAAACACGTTTATTCAAAGAAAATTGGATTAATTATTTTTTAGATCAGAGAAATTATTTTCCAGATCAACAGAAAATGGAAATTAATCTTTGAACTCAGACTTTGAACTGTCAATTTTATACGATGTAAATAAGTATATAAAATGGATTTAATTCCACGAATGGACACTCTTGTTAAATTTGGATCTCGTTTACCAATGGAATTTAATTTGGGTTTTGTTGTATAGATTTAAATAAAAAGAGAAAACTACGAATGATGGCAGACCTTTAGTTCCGAAACTCTACAGTCCGGAAATAACTATTTTCGATGCACAGAAGCATATAAATTACAAAGTGGAACCAGTGAAACCTCACGAGAAGGAACGTATCGGGAAATTCAGTGAATGTTCAGGATTCACAAGACTCGATACGAATGCAGCACGGGGATTAGAAAAGTTTCAGCAGATATCCGCTTTCGAACAAATCCAGTATACACTGACAGTGAATGAGCCTGGTCACGAAACGAGAGGCTTTATATAGTCCTTATTAATCATCTTTGGAAAAGTATTTAATTTGATGCTTCCTTTAGAAAGTTTTTCGTTTTGGAACTTTCCAATAATTTTCAATACTCGATAATGCAAAATTCTTTTTTTTAAATTAATTATACAGGCACAAAAAAGAAAAGTTTGAGATCCGAGAAACTAAGCCCCCACGATTTTTGATGCGCTGAATCAGACTCCGACGTCCATTTTGCCCCAAAAAGTCCCAAAAACTGGGACTCCAGGTCCCAGTTTTTTATAACAAGGTGTTTAACATCTCTTCTTAAAAAAATTCCAGGACTTTTCCAGATTATCCAGGTGAAAAACAAATTTTTCCAGGTATCATTTCTTAATTATTACCGTAAACTTTCATGGAAAAAATCTTTTCTTCTTGAACCTGTCCGATAGAAATAATTTACTCAACTAAATGAACCACATAGAATGTTTATTATACGATTTATGAAATTCTCGAGTTTAGCTATAACTGCATTTACATTTATGTATAATCTCAAAAAACTATTTTTTAAAGAAATTCTCTCTAAGAAGAATTATCAGTTTTCTACTGAGCCGTTTATCAATTGCTTTAATAAGCGTTTCTACTAATCTTTAATTTAGAAATTACTAATTTACAGTAAAAGAAGTACAAATTCATTTAGTAACCTAACTAAATGAATTAGTAATTCTTACTATGTAAGTGAACATTTTTCTACAGAATAAGCTTACTAAAGCAGTTGATAAACGACTTCTCTTAATTTCATTCAAGGTTGCTACAAAATCTCAATTTTGTAGCAATTTTTGACCAATTTTTCCTTTTTCCTTACCGTTATCTGCAGTTATAATTATAATTATATAATACAGGGATAACAGTGGTCCAGTAGTTCAATTTTAGGGCAAATAGGTGACTTCTTTTTCGAAAAATGGGATTTTAAAAAAAGGAGAGCAGTTTTTTTTCTTTTAAAAATACCAAGGAAGCTCCAATCCTCCAGAATCTTAAAAAATTCTCAAAAATCATAGATTCCTTTCTAGGATCTAATAAAACACTCCTCAAATTTCTAAACTTTCAGAATCTTTGGAATGCTCTAGAATTTTCTAAAATCTTTCATGACTTTTAGGGTTTTCAACAAACTTTTAAAATCTTCTAGAAAATTTTTAATTTTTCATAAACTTGTAGATTCATTAAACCTTTTGAAATCCCTAAAAATACTCTACACTCTAGATTTTTGAGCATTTTAGCATCTCCCAGAGACTTCCTGATTCTTCCAGAATTTTTAATTTTATTTTAATTCCATAAAGTTTTAAAATCTTCTAGTCCCTTCCAGACCTTTTTTTTTTTGAAGATTCAAAAAGTCTACAGAATTTTAGGAAGATTCTGAAAATAGTCTAGAAGATTCTTCAAGATTATTAGAGCCCTTTGTAGACTTGCGAGGGTTCTAAAGGATTCTGCAGAATTCTGGAAATTCTAATGCAGTTCAGAATAATGTTCTTGAAGTTCCGAACATTCAAATGAATGAAATTTTTATTTGATTTCATTTTAAATTCAAATTTGTTCTAAAATATTGGTTTATTAATATAGAAACTAATGTTACGATAAAGAAGTTCATGATATTTCTGTTTATTTTGTAGATTGAACTATATTTCAAGATAAGTTTGAGTTAAGAAAAAAGTTCACTCATTTGAACGTACAAAACTTCAGGTACATTTCTGAATATTCTTGAGGATTCTAGAAGATTTTAGAAGATCATGGAAGAGTTTAGAAGATTATAGACGATTTTAGAACATCCTGAAACATTCTAGTATAGGTATTTTGTAGAATATTAAAGGATTTTAAAGAATTCTTTAAGATTGTAATTAGAATTCTTTAAGATCGTATAAGATTATTATAGGAGAATTTAGAAAATTGTAAAAAATTATGGAAGAATCCACAAAAATCTAAATGAATGTAAATTTTAAAACAGCCTAGAATATTTTGAAGAATTTTTACAGATTTTAGATAAGTTTTGAAGACTCTAAAGAATTTGAGACCATTTCGGTAATCTTTTGTAGACTTTGGAGGATTCTAAAAGATTCTGTAGAAAATTCTGGGTTTCAGAAGTATTCAGAAAATTTTAGAAGTTTCTGGAAGAGTCAAGTATATGTTGTAGAATATCGCAGAATTTTGGTATATTATTTTATAAGATTATTGTAGAAAAACCCAGAAGATTCTAGAACAGTCTTAAATATTTTTGAGAATTTTAAAGAATTTTATATCAGTTTTAAACATTCTGGACGATTTTAAGAGATGTTAGGAGACTTTCGTAGATTTTGAAAATTTAGAAATTATGGGAAATTGAAGAAAACATTGAGAGTTTTTAAATGTCACAGGTTTCTATTTTTCATAATTCTTGAGAAATTATTCGGAAATATAAAAAGGGAAAAAAGGACGAAACTCGGAATAAAGTGATTTAAGGAGATTTGGAGAATTATTATTATTATTTATCGGCATTTGGAACTCGAAAGTTCATTGCCTCATCTACCCGAGACCGCCACGCGTTTCT
>JBAGKK010098738.1:0-26127 GCA_037177015.1 Euceroptres primus
TATATATATTGGCCCTTTTTTTCTATTGTACCTGTACTCTCTCAAACGTCGAAGCATGTGTTCCTCTGTATAGTGCGTCCGTTGAACCTCCCTCTCCGGCAGATCGATAACGCGTTCCTTCAAAAATTCATCACAAGCCTCCAGAGAGATAACTAATTCAGGCAAGATTTCACTTTTCCCACCTTCTACTTGATCATCCTCCATTTCCTCCTCATCTTCCGCATATTCCTCGTTTTCCTCATTTCCTCCAAATAACATTTTTGCCTGTTTTAAAGTTTTTGGATATCCATCTAAAATGTATCCCTGATTTTGACTTTCCTTTGAGAGCAGTCGACTCCTCAGAAGCCTATTAATTTTTAGAAACTATAATATATCCCAGTAAATATATTCGAGTAAATATATTGCAGTAAATATATACTATAATATACTCCTAGTAACTTAAAAATGTGAAAATCGATAAAGACAAAGTCAATGTCAGTGACAGGAGGATAATAACTTGTTTAGTATATCGTCGCTGAGACGATCATTATTCTCGGAGAGATTGTTTCGGATTTCATCCAGTTGCTGCTGCAAATCATCCACTCGGGTAACCTCATCTCCTTTATCATCCTCTTCTCCTTTGTCGACTTCATCATCCTCCAATTCTGTCTCTTCTTGTTCTACGAGTTCTAACTCACCTTCGATACGTTTTGCAGCTTCAATTTCACTGGACTTGCAATTTAATAATCATTCTCAATAGAAACGCAAAGAATCTTCGTTAAATGCAAGGAAACTTATTTAAATATTTTCCATTAAAGAATGCCCAGGCAACACCGTACTTTGCAGTTAGCTCTTTCTAGCAGTCCATGTGGCCAGACGAATTTTATCATACTGTGACATCCCCAGCAGTTCAGTTGCATTACATTATTGGGAAGTCACATTAGAGTCAAAGGCAACTTAAAAACCCTAACTCATTAGCATTAAATTTTACTTCAGAAAGAGTCCCTGGCAACGAAAAAATAAACTATCAGTGATGTCACAGCGAGGTAACCTGTGAAAAGCTAGAAGAACCAAATTTTACATATTCTTCTCAATGACTCCATAATTCCTACCGTAAATAAAACAATTGATACACACAACCTGGTCCGAAAACTTGAAAGCCCTACCCGGCTCGAAAGTTCGATTTAAAAAATTCCTAAATTTACGGAAACGTACCATAAATTTCCGGTAATTTATGTAAACTCACCATAAATTTCCTTACATTTTCAGTAATTTATTATAACTTACTATAAATTTCCTGTAATTTATGGTAAATTACCGTAAGTTACTGAGAATTTTCGGTAATTTTTGAAAGTTTTTAATTAAAGTTTTGACAGATTACCTTTCTGTGACATCACAGGTAGCTCAGCTTTTCCTTATCATGTACTCATCCTGAAGTAATATATTACAGGGCTGTATGATGAAGTTTTGTCACCGGTGACTGAAAATAAAGTCACCTATGATATTTCGAAAAAGTTTTGTTATCTCACCATTAACTTACTGGAGTAGTGTTCTAAAAAGTTTATATGCTCAGAGAAGTTCTCGCGAGCACGAGCATATGCTCGAGAATATGCTCGACTTTTTTCTTCTCATACATGGAAAAAGCTTATTTTAAATATTGAAGAGCATATTCTCATGCTTGTGCTTGACAATATCATAAAAAAAATTGAAATTTTGAGCATTTAACACTTTACTGGAGGGTCAGGGTGTTGTTTGGGTTATGTTAATCCCGACGATTAAAGAAGCAACATATATTTTTAATTTTAGGGCATGTCTTACTAGCCTTAAAATTTTTTCTTATTTTTTTTTGCCCAACTCACGTCCACACGAAATGAGATATCAAGTTGAAACCTTGGAAGCTTAAATAGCTAAATAGCTTAAATAGCTTTCACTAAGGAATGTTTGTATATTCCTAAATGTTTATAATTACAAAAAAAATTTTAACACATTTTTTCTAATTTTTTTAGTAATTATAAACATTTCGGAATATACAAACGTTCCTTGTTCTTTCTATTTAAGCTCTCAAAGTTTCAACTTGATATCTTATTTTCTGTGGTTGTGAGTTGAGCGAATAAAAAATAGGAAAAGAATTTTGAGGTTAGTATGACATACCCTTAATGGAGGATATTCTTACCAAAAGTTGAATAGTCTCCGTAATCAGCAGTTTTATATTCACGTAATGAATTCCGTAATGGTCTGCTAAACGTTTAGCGAGACGAGTTTTTCCGGATGCTGGAGGTCCAAGAACTATTACCTTAAATCAGACTTTTATTGCACAATTAAATACGCAAGTGTCTTTTAAGTAAACTATTACCTCCTCTCTAAAACTGTTTTTTAAACTATTTGAAGAGCAATTTACATTCTCTTTAAATTCCTGATTACTGCATGTATGGGACACAATTTAGTATAAGAATATAAAAACACAATTTCGTTTTAAGTCTCTCACCTTAATAGGAAGTAAATTTCTAGATATCTTGTATTCTTTGACAATAGCGTCCACGTTTTCTTGCAGTGGCAACTCATGACGCCATTCAAATTTATGATCAACTATGTATACTGGATCTATTCTTATGTTCGTTGTTATCACATCCAAGTTCCTTTGTGAAACATCAGGCAGTAGGAAGGCTTCCGCTTTAGCGATGCTTTTCACTTTGCCTGTCGTCAGGGCTCTGCTGAGTTTCTGTAATACATTTCAAATGATCTCGTTATATCAAGAAACATCTCTTGTCCCATGTGTAAACTTTAAGTTTAGAACTCAAATATTCAGATTCAAAATATCTGCATTGCTATTGGAGTGTAAACTTTTTGCGTCAGAGTTGATTGCACGCAATATATAGAGATTTTATACTCTTAATCTTCGTTGAACCATAAACACTCTTCCTAGAATAAATTTTTTATGGGAAAAAAATTCTCTCTTCAAAGGTAGACCATTTATAAAGAATAAGCCAATGACTAATATTTTCTAAGTTGCTTAATTTAAGATTCGCGGATGCGTTCAGTTGCGCATCTCATTAAAAAATAATCTGTTCAATTTTATTAAAGATTAAAATGTAGGATATACATTTTACTTTGACCTTTATTTATTTATGTATTTTTTTATAATTGACTTTACCTTGACAAGTACTTTTTGTGAAGTTGACTCTTGTTCCACAGCAACAATGTAGCGTAAGTTGGGCCAATTTTTCAGAAACATGGACACGACTCTTGAAAACAAAATTTATTTTGTTTTAATCTGACGGAGGGGTTATACACTTGATATTTTGATATACACTTGAGTTCAAGAATTCAAAATAATTTAAAAGAATTTCAAGAATACAGAAAATTTAAAGAATTCAAAGAATACAAAAAATTCAAAGAATTCAAGGTGAATTCAAAAGAATAATTCAAAGAATATAAAATGAATTCCAAAGAACTCAAAGAATACAAGGTGAATTCAAATAATTCAAAGAATTCAAGAGAATCCAAATAATTCAAAAAATTCAAAATAATAATACAAGATGAATTCCAAAAGAATGCAAGGTTAATTCAAATAATTCAAAAGAATCTAGAGAATTCAATTGAATTCAAAAAAATGCGAGGTGAATTCAAAAGAATAATTCAAAGAATACAAGATGAATTTCAAATAATTCAAAGAATGTAAGGTGGAGTCAAAAGAGTTCAATGAATTCAAGGTGAATTTAAAACAATAATTCAAGTAATACAAGATGAATTTCAAAAAATTCAAAGAATAAAAGGTGAATTCATAAGAATTCAAGGAATGCAAGGTGGTTTCAAAAGAATAATTCAAGGCATGCAACATGAATTTCAAATAATTCAAAGAATACAAGGTGAATATCAAGTGAATTCAAAATAATAATTTATAGAATGCAAGATGAATTCAAAATAATTCAAAGAATACAAGGTTAATTCAAATAATTCAAAAGAATCCAGAAAATTCAAAAGAATTCAAGAATGCGAGCTGAATTCAAAAGAATACAGCATAATTAAAATGAATTTAAATAATACAAGGTGAATCCAAAAGCATTCAACAGAATAGTTCAAAGAATACAAGATAAGATTAATTTCAAAGAATTTAAAGAGTACAAGATTAATTCTAAAAATTCAAAGAATACAAGGTGAATTAAAAATAATTAAAAAGAATTAGAGTAGTACAAGGTGAATTTAAAAGAATTCTAAGAATACAAGATGAATTTCAAAGAATTTAAAGAATAAAAAGTGAATTCAAAGGGATTCTTAGAATACATGGTGAATTCAAAAGAATTAAAAAGAATTCACAGTGAATTTAGAAGAATAAGTCAAAGAATACAACATGAATTTCAAAGAATTGAAAGAATGCAAGGAGGATTTGTAGTGAATTCAAAAGAATAATTTAAAGAGTTCGAGATGAATTCTGAGAAATTCAAAGAATATAAGATTTATTCCAAAGAATTCAAAGAATACAATGGAAATTCAAATAACTCAAAGAATTCAAGAGAATTCAAGGAATACGAAGTGAATTCAAAAGAATTTAAAATAATAATACAAGATGAATTCAGAAGAATTCAGAATAAGAATACAAAATGAATTTGAAAGAATTCAAAGAATGGAAAAGTGAATTCAAAAGAATTCAAAGTTTTTAAGGTTAATTTAAAAGAGTAATTCAAAGAATAAAAGATGAATTCTAATTAATTCAAAAAATACAAGGTGATTTCATAAGGATTCAAAGAATTCAAGTTGAATTCGAAGAATTCGAGGTAAATTCAGGAATTCAAATTTACAAGGAATTCAAAGAATTCAAACGAATTCAAAGAATACAAAAGAATTCAAAAGAATTCGGGAATAAGTGCACAACTAAATTCAGTAGTGGTTAGCCCCTCGACTCTAACTTATATTTTTCGTTTTGTCATATTTATTTATAAAAAGTTGTCATTTGATATAACAAAAACTTACGAGACCAAATCCTGAACATGTAACAAAGGAATGATATTGTTGCCATTTCCAAAAATAGGTAAAAATTTATGATTCGTCCATCCCATTTTGAAAAGATAATCAAGAGAGCTTTCTTCATATCCATACGTTATTCCGGAGCACAAAACGACTGTTTTTAACTTTTCAGCTATATTGGAGCGCTTCTTCACTGACATCACTTCTCTTTCGCAGCGAATGTGCTGTTTAAAGTTTGGATGGCATTTTCGCTTTTTATAATCGGCCTCTGTAAATGGCAAGTCTGGATCCTCCGAATTCAAGGGTTTCGTTAAAGCCCAAGTCATTATCGTTGAGATCAAAATAAAGTAGTGAATTTCGTCACTACGTTTGAAGGCTTTTGGTTTATCTCTTTCCTTACACTCCAGTGCATCAATAATCTCTGTAAAATGGAACATTTAAATTACTATACAATATCCAATCATCACTAAATGCTAAGTAAAGATTTACAATCCTTTAATGAATTCGAAGCATTACGTTGTGTAAAATGCACTGGGAAAAATGTTAGTTTAAATCAAACAAAGATTTTGGTTGTTTTCAATAAACATTTGTTTAATTCAAACAAAACTGGTTTGATTCAATGATCAATTTACTTGAATCAAACAGATTTTATTTGAATCAAACAAATTCTATGTTTGACATATGGCCAAACAAATATTATGTTTGATATATGGTCAAACAAATTTTATATTTGATATATGGTCAAAAAAATGTTTGTTTGATTCAAACAAACATTTTTCTCAGCGTACAGTTTTGTTTTTTAATTTTAATACCTTGTAGCACCCAGATGGCTTCCTCAATTTGATTGTCATCCTCAGTTATGTCATAAATAACATAACCACAATTGAATATTTCATTTATAAAATCTTTATCGTGTTCTCCCTTCCGCACAATCAATCTAACGTCTTCAGGTATTTTGTACTAGACATTAAACAAATTTTCAAAAGTTTCTACTTTGCTCATCTACTTCGCTTGGGTTAAATTTGTTATTAGGGCGTCAGAAAAGATGTTTTGCCGCTAAATAATTGACACTTGATGGCAAAAGAGACCTTGAGTTATGAAACTTTCATGAAACAAGCGCCCCTTTTGCACCCAAAAGCTTCGATTAACTTTCTCAGGTGAAAAAGTTTGATGGAAACATTAGATTAAAATTTTTATTTCCTGCACAATTTACCCTACTTTTTTCTATTTTTGTATAACGAGATAATTTTTTCAGAGTTTAATTTAGTTCAATTTGCGGCTGTGAGAAGGTTGTTACATTGTTTTCCAATAATCAATACAACTATGGGATGCACATTGCATCCTGCACTGCTATCCGAGTTAATGCGAGGATCCAGGTCTCGAAGGAAGATGCAAAAGAGATGGGAGATCTGACACTCAACAAAGTGTTCTCATTAATTTTAAGAGCAGACCGTGAAGAGTTGTGTTGCTAATTATTAATTAAACTAAGAAGGGTACGCTTGAGGCGTTACTAACCTCTCGGTTCTTCGTTGTACCAATGACCTCAAGTTTCTTTGTAGGTTCAATGTCCTTCGGAGACATCTTTCCCAATTTCACATTTTCAGCACTATCATCATCATTATCAGCTTCTTCCTCTTCTTCTTCTTCTTCTTCTTCTTCCTCCTCCTCTTCCTGGATCTCTTCCTCCAGCAGACTTTCCTCGGTACCTCTTAGTGAATTCACGTACTGTTGCTCCGACAAAATCTAGAAATCGTATAAAGCCAACTTGAATATTTAATAAGGCTTACGAGGGATTCACCTCGGATCCTTGATAAACACAATTTCAGGTTAGAGACTGAAAGAGAGAAGGGGGGATTATTCGAGACGAAGCAATTTAGAAATTGCTTCACCTCGCTAAAGAAACTTATAATAAAAACTACCCTTGTCACACAGGGTAGTTTCCTAAATATCAGGGTTTCAAAAAAATGACAAGACTTAAAAAAATGTAGTTTTGTTAAAAAATAAATCCAGAATAAAAATATAAAATAGAATATAAAATATAAAAAGACATAAATAAAGATTAAATTTTTTTAAATATTTCAAACTTGTACCTCAACTATTCTTTTTCCATGAAATCTGTCTATACAATTGACAAAAACGCTCCAAGGTTTAAAACCCAGTTGCATGTGTGCTGAAGTCTTCTGGTTTTGTTCCTCTTGCAGACGTTTTTCTGCTGCCTCAAAGCCAAATAGATCAGCGAGTGGATCAGTACGATCGTTCGAGCCTGCTTTGCTCATGCTGATCTTCGATTTCCGTAATCCTGCGACAGCCATTTTTCTAGTCCCTGATAGTATCCTTTAAATAAAAAAAGTAGTAAGTCACTTTTACTGGAAGATCCCGTTTACAATTCTCTTTTAGTATCTTTTAAACATTTAGACAACTCAGTCGTTGACACAAAATCGCCTTTATTCTCACTTCATTTTGAACACAGGGCGCATGTGCGAAAAAGTTGTCAAATGTTTTAAGCATTTAATTGTAAGCGTTTTTTCTACTTGGAGGCTTAACCACCAGCAATTTATTTTGAATTTCTACGCCTCCACTTCAGAGGGCTTCAAGTTTTTTCTCTCCGTATACTGCGCCAAGTTCTGTGTACGGAACGAAAACAACTTCAAGCCTTCTGCAGTGAAGGCGTCGATTTATTTAAGAGAATTCAAAACAAGAATACAAGGTGAATTCAAAAGAATAACTCGAAGAATACAAGAGGAAAAATTCAAAGAATTCAAGGGAAATTTAATGAATGCAAAATAATAATTCGAAGAATACAAGTTGAATTCAAAAGAATTCGAAAAATCCAAAATAAGAATACAAAGAATACAAGATGAATTTTAAAAGAATTCAAGGACACAAAGTGAATTCAACAGAATTCAAAGAATTCAAGGACACAAGGTGAATTCAACAGAATTCAAAGAATTAAAGGAATTCAAAAGAGTTCAAAGAATTCAAGAAAATCAAAGACAGTCCAAGAGAATTTAAAGTGAATTCAAAAGAATTTAAAGAATTCAAAGTGAATTAAAAGAATACAAAAGAATTCAAAGTGAATCTAAAAAATAATTCAAAGATTACAAGATTTAGTAATGTGAATTTTCATAAAAATATTTAAAATAAGAAATCTTGCATTTTAAATTGCTTTCTTTGTTTAGTATCAAAAAGTATAAGAAGTAGTATAAATATAAGTAGTATAAGAAGTAATTAGGTTTAACAAAAAACACTCAAACTTTATTTGAAAATTTAATAATTCGAAAAATTAGGTTTAATCACTAAATATGAAGTGGTGAAATCGTGCATTTTTGAAATATACCAGATATTTTGTACATTCCATGCGAGAATTTCAAAACAGTCTTAGCAAACTACCAAAAAATTGCCGCCTATATAAAGTTTGCGATTGAGATTAATTTTTTTTGGGTAAAATTATCATTTTTTAAATTAGATTTTTTCTTTTAAAAAATGTAGAGAATAATTTAGAATTTATTAGAATAATTTTCTTATCGCAAATAGTACACTAGAAATAATTGAGAACGTGTTTTGTTTCAAATACAAAAATATCGTATTTCAAAAATCGAATTCTTGAATAAATTGACTTTTTAATCCATTTAATGGATTCCTCAAAGTATTTCAGAAAATGAGTAAAAAAGCCAGTTGATAATTTTTATTTTGGAAACAGAAAAAGCATTTTGAATTTCGACCCCAAAATTTAGCTTCATATTTTAAATAATTTTTATTTTTTTCTGCATATGAAAAGTATTAGAAAAAAATGTTTTGATACTATGTCAACAGGATTTTATTATTTTAATTTGAATAATTTGCACCCAAAAATTTACCGGTGCCTCCTCTTAAATTATTTTTTGGTGAAATTAGATTATAAAAATGTAAGTTTAGGAAGACTTATATTTTATATATGATTTCAGGATATTTTATCCGCATCCTTTAAAGTCTGTCTCATTGATGGAAATTTGTAGTATTTTATATTTAATACTAAGAAATTTAAGAAGTTTCTCACAATATCCATATAAAAATTTAAAACTCCTTCATAAATAAAATAAATATTTTAATGGGATTTTGCATGGTGAAAATTGTCACGAATAGCTGATTGAAAAATTCACGACTTTTAAAATAAAAATGAAAATTTCAGTTGAAAATGAAATGAAACACCAACATAACTCTATACAAGATAAATTCAAAAGCATTTAAAGAATTCAAAGAATTAAAAAGCATTTAAAGAATTCAAGGTGGTTTCAAAGGTTTCAAGGCACATTTAAAGAATTCAAGGTGAATTCAAAAAACTGAAGGTGAATTCCAAGAATTCAAGGTAAATTCAAATAATTCAAGGTGAATTCAAAGAAGTAGTGAATGACCCCTCGTTTTCACTTTTCTTATCAAAAAAATATATTATATCGAAAGTGTGATTAACAAAGAATTAAAATGTAAATGCTTTCAATTGCCTATGTATCAAAACACTAAAACAGGAATTTTACTGATAATAAATTTACAATATGAATATCTTTCGATTATGCAAATCACCCTGCTTTTGTAGCCTGTAGAAAAGCTTGCAAAGCAGAAACATTAAATAAAAGCTGGACTAAGAGAAAGGGGAGCAAGCCAGACAGAGTTGAAAAGGGCGAGGAGTTCAAGGTCGAAGGTAGCTTAATGAAATTTAATTATCACGACATTACCATAAACTCCTAAATCAAAAGCTATTATAGTCTCCAACAATTACGAAGTGACTTCAAGTCGATTCAGATTTATAGAATCATGAAATAGATCAGAATATCAGATCGATTTACTCAAGTAAACTCGAGAATAAAAAGATTCGTGCTTCAATCGTGTAAATTGTAATTCACATCGAACAGGGAAGAACTCGCAATGAAGAGTCACTATCAGTTAATTAATTTCTTCAATAATTGGACTAATAAGTAACAGGCTTAATTACCAAAAAAGATTTTATTATTTTGAAAAGGGTGTTCTGGAAATTTTTCAGCTATTTGCAATGAAAATTTTTACAGTAACTAAAACACATAGAAATATTCAATTGTAAAAGAAATAAGTGCTCTGGCGAAAGTTTCGGATAGAAATCCTATCAGAATAAATCCGAAGCATCTGAGCCAATCTGAAATCTATATCTGAGCTATTCCGAGGTCAATCCGAAGCAATTTTTCAATATAAATTAATCCGAAGCCACATTCATTCAGATCGAAATCTCGGATTAATTCGGGTTGAAAACTTACTTTCGGATTGGCCTCGAATTCATTCGGATTGAAATTTCGGATTGAAAATTTGCTTCAGATTCACTCGGAATAAAAGTTCAGATTGATTTTCAATTGGTTCGGATTGATTCGGACTGAAAATTTGCTTCGGATTAACTCGGAATGGAATAGTTTGGTATGGCTCGGATATAGATTTCGGATTGGTTTGGATTCATTCGGAAAGGATTTCTATCCGAAACTTTTGCCAGTATGTGTTTAAAAATATATGAACTCTATGCCTAAAAGTTTCTTTTGAATAATTTATTGTTAACCCTATAGCTCCATATGTAGCAAATTTTTTATGTTCGAAGAATTCATATTTTTTGTAATGGTTCTACCAATTTTAATTGAAAAAACCCTGAAAAAAATTACAGGCATTACTGCGTTCTAAGAAAGGTTTTCCGAAAAGAAATTCATTGAAAAGTTGATTTATTTAGCTGAAAAAATTCAAAAACTAAATTTTTCAAAAGTGATCTTTTTCAAAAATTTACATTCGGAAAAACATGTACCATTTGAAAAAATGATTTTCTTCACGTAGAAGAAGGTACCGGTCTTATAGGGTTAAAATACATACAACATTTTCGAATTTATTTTCGTTGGGAGCTTGGGCAGACTGGTTCATCATTAATAGATAACAAAAGAAAATAAAATAAAACAAGGTGGGGTAGAGAATGAGAATGAGAGAGGCAGCAACCAGAAAAAGTCGAACTTGTCGTTTGCAAGGGGATCCTTTTGATAACATAAATTTCACATTTCCTGCCGAGAGACATGCCACGAGAGCAACCCTCGTCTGTACCCTTTCCTGCGTGGAGGGATAGGGTCAGGGTGGAGAATTTTCCCAAGCGAAAATCTAAAAAACGCGTTAAACAGGAATCGATATTACAACACTTTGATAAAATTGCCAGAGTGCACCTAAAGGAACACAGGTAATTGCAAGTCTCTAAGGATAGGAAACTTTCAATTCATCAACTAAGTTCTGTTTAAATCCCTGGCCTAGATTTTTTTATTTCCGTATATACGTGTACTAAAGAGTTTACTTTTTTATAAAACTCATTAAATTTTTTGGTTAATTCACTACGCCATCATATTACTTTTGAAAGAAAATGGAATTACTCAAAATTAATAATTATTATTTATTATGCCTACTACTTGCTTTTTGAAGACATTACAATCTTATTTAACACTCACAATTTCTAAATTTTCGATTTTAATCAAAGAACATCAATTTTCAAAAGTAATCATTTTAGTTTGAAAATTGGAAATTTTACATCACACAAGCTTTTAACCTTCCATTTTAATGAAAGTTTTCTCTCTAGTGAACCGAAATGCTATTATTGTCAATAAAAAGGGTACATATGTACATAAAAGTGGCCGGGAGCAATCAATAATTTAGGTACATTATTTAATTAACTTGTAAACTCGTCACACCCAATTCAATTTAGTTTTCAATAACTTCCTACATTTATTTAAAAATATTTGTAAAAATGGGGACGGGAGCAATGAATCATTTACAACATTTAATATGTCATCTCGTTGTACCAAATTTAATTTAGTTTTTAATAACTTCCTTTGAATAATAAATTTGTTTGAAAATATTTTCCAATCAATTCATTCAGCTCTACATAATTACAGAATAATAATCAAAATAGTTAACTATATTTAAATTAAAACGAAAGAATAGCTAACATTTTTTATTTCTATTTTAAATTTGAATTTGTATTTAAATTTGTATTCCTGCAACTTTCACAGCCAGTCCACTATTCGCATTTTTTCCTTATTTTCCTTTCCCCTTATTTTTATCAAGATCCCCTAAAATCCCTATTTTTGAGAATTTTCCTTATTTTTCCTTTTCCCTTATTCTTATCAAGATCCCCTAAAATCCCTATTTTTGAGAATTTTCTCCTTTTTTTATTGAAAGTTCCGATTAATTTTTCAAAAATTATTATAAATAGAAGCTTATGGTTTTCAAAAACGCTTACCTCAACATTAAGATTCAGAGTCTTCTTAGAGATTCAGAGTCTTCTAAAATCTTCTAGAAACTTCAAGACTTTCACCAACTTTTCCATTTTCTGAAACATTCTAGACTAACTTTAAGGAAGTTCACCCCTTATTATGCTCCAAATTGGATTATGTAGTCTGAAATAGTTTGTAATATCAAGGAAAATAACCACATTATTAAATATGAACAATTTTAAAAGAGAAATTTAATTGTGATTTACAAAAAAAAGTTTAATCTGTAATTGTTTATTTAACATAAGTTATTTGAGATTTTGTATTTTTTCTTTCGCTTTAAAAATAATCGTAATACTGATTCAATCTGATTGATAGTGTATTTTGTTCTTTAAGGGCATGTATCAAGGTGACCATGTGACTGATTGCTAGTAATTTCTTTTAACTCGGATATTTCCTAAAATAATAGAAATATTGGGCTAAAATTTAGAGACATAATAAAGGATACTGAGGCACTTTTTTCTGGTGCGGTACATTTTTTTATATTAAAAAAATCTACATAATTGTAAAAATTATTTTTTTAATAAAAATGCTGCACCGCATCAGAGGAAGATTTCTCCCAGTGCCCTTTTTCATATCTCCAAATTTTAACCTAATATTTTTATTACTTTAAGAAATATTCGAGTTAAAATAAATTACCGAGAATTAGTCACGCTTTCACCTTGATACATGCCCTTAAAATATTACCTCCAATTCTATTTGGATGAATTTTATAAAAACATAGTTAATGCATAAATTAAATTGTTAATTAACTAATATTTTTTCTAACTATCTATTTTCTCAGAAAGTTTATTTTTAATAACATTCATCCAAATAGAATTGCAGATAATATTTTAAAGAAAAAAATAACTATCAATGATGAAGATTGAATCAGAATTACGAGTTTTTTCTAAAGCGAAAGAAAGTCTCAAATAACTAGTGTTAAAGAAAAAATTATAAATTCAATTACTTTATTCTACGTCGCACTTTGAATTCTCTTTTAAAATTTGTAATATTTAATAATATGGTTGTTTTCCTCGATTTTGTAAACATACTCGTATTTTTAAAATTTGAGCGATAAGCCGTGAATCTCTTTCAATGTCTTTCAAAATTTTCCATGATAAAATTTTCTAAACTCTCACAGAAAAAACGAAAAATAAAGTTTACCTCGAATCCGGGGAAAAAATTATCTGCAACAAAAATTAACTTCACAGGAATTATCCAAATATCGGTCAAATTTTCTTTTATTTTTCCATGACAAGACAAATGTATTTTGAAAAATGTGAATTTGAATAAAAATGTATCCCTCTAAAAAATTACCTGTAACAAATTTGATGCTTAGTTTTTCCTGTGCTTCCATAAATGTCTAATATTTTCTGGATTTCCTAGAATCTTTTTTCCGGGCTCCCCTATAATCTTATAAAATCTTAAAGAATCTTCCGAAATTCATTAATATTTCAAAAAATAACCTAGACCATTATAGAATCTTCTAGAATCCTCCAGAATATTCTGACCTCCAGAATTCTGCAGAATCTTTTAGAACCTTCTAAAGTCTACAAAAGACTCCCATAATCCTTAAGAATCTTCTAGACTCTTTTCAAAATCTTCCTAAAATTCTCTAGACTTTTCGAAACTTTTCAAAAAAATGTCTAGAAGAATCTAGAAGATATTAGAAGTTTTGGGCAGAATTCAAAAGATTTTTGAGGATTTTAAAAGATTCTGAAACAGTCTAGAATATTTTGAAAAATCATAACAGATTTTGGGGTGTTTTTGAAGATTTTAGAACTCTGAAAATATCTGGATATCTCTGTGAGTTTAAAAAAATTCTGGGAAATTTTAGAAGGTTCTAGACAATGCTGAAGTGTTTTAGAAGATTCTGGAAGAATCAAGAAATCTCTGGAAGATTCTTAAACTTTTTAAAAAATCTTGAAGTTTCTAGAGGATTTGGAAAGATTTTAGGAAATTTAACAAATCTACAAGTAAATAAAAAACAAAATATGGTGGTTGTCTGAATTTGGTTGTCTGAATCTGAATTTGGTCGTTAGATTCTTGGTTTAATTTTCAGGAGTTCT
The DNA here is from genome assembly GCA_037177015.1 of Euceroptres primus. NCBI lineage: Eukaryota > Metazoa > Arthropoda > Insecta > Hymenoptera > Figitidae > Euceroptres > Euceroptres primus. Next base: position 14,282 of record JBAGKK010098738.1, read on the forward strand.
ATACATGAAATTTTAAAAGATTATCGAAAATTACTGAAGATTCAAGGATTTAAAAAAATTTTAGAGCGTTCCAAAGGTTCTCAAAGTCTATTTTGTGGAGTATTTTATTAGATTCTAGGCGGATTTTTCAGGATTTTTTAAGATTCTGGAGAATTTTAGCAGGCTCATTTCGAGAATTTGATTTTGAAAATTTCAAAATTTGGTAATTTCATAATTCAGAAATCTAAGTTCTGGTCAGCAATTTTAGCAACCGAAAATTTGTATATCTCGATAATTATTATTCGACAAATTTTTTGTTGGAAGTATTTGCTGTCGGAATTACTCTCTTCTCAATATGTTATTAAAATTATTTTTCGGAATATTATGGAGCCTCTGATAATATTTTTATGATTTAATTGCTTGTTTGGTTGCAGTCAATATAATTTTATTTATTAATTAAATTTGAGTTTTCGTATAAAAATGTCGAATTTATTAACTTCTAGTGGCTTCCTTGGTATTGTTAAAATAAACAAGTTTTCCTCTTTTTTCGAAAAAAGTCCCTTATTTTCTCTAAAATTGAACTTCTGAACTGTTGTGATCCCCGGAGTTCTAAAATCTTCAAAAACTCTCGAAACCTATTTTGATTTTTCAAAATATTCTAGATTGTTTCCAAATCTTTTAGAATCCTCAAAAATGTTTGAATTCTGCCCTGAACTTCTAATATTTTTTAGTCTCTTTCAGATCTTTTTGAAGAGTTTCGAAAAATCTAGAGAATTTCAGGAAGATTTTGAAAACAGTATAGAAGATTTTTTAGGATTATGGGAGTGTTTCGCAGATTTTAGAGGGTTCTAAAAGATTCTGCAGAATGCTGGAGTTCAAAATATTCCGGATCTATTAGAAATCTATTAGAAATCTATTAGAAAATTCTGGAACAGTCTAGTATATTTTTTATAATATTAAAGAATTATGTAAGATTCTTTAAAAGTTTATAAGATTATAGAAGAACTCATAAAAAAAGATTCTAGAAAAGATGCTATAGAAAGAGCAGAAGATATTAGTGGGTTATGGAAGAGTTTAGAATATTTGATTATGGAAAATTTTGGAAGAGATTGAAAGAGTTCGGAAGACTTAGAGGCAGTTTAGAAAATTTTAGAAAGTTTAAGATAAGTTTTGAAGTTTTTAGAAGATTCTGGAGGACTCTGAATCTCTAAGGATTTAGTGATTAGAAGATTTGATTTTGGAAAATTTTGAAAGAGACTGAAAGAGTTTGGAAGATTTAGAGGCAGTGTAGAAAATTTTGGAAAATTTGAAGAAAGTTTTGAAGTTTCTGAAAGATTCTAGAAGAATCTCTAAGGTTTTAAAAATTGCTAAGGTTTTAATGTTTTGGCACGCGGTTTGAATGTCATAAGTTTCTATTTATTATGAGTCTTGGAAAATTAATCGAAGCTTTGAATAAAAAAGAGGAAAAGGGGAGCAAATCCTCAAAAACAGGGATTTCAGGGGGTCTTGATAAAAATAGTGGGAAAAAGGGGAATAGTTGTCTGACTGTGATCCTTGTTAATACAGTCTAGACATCATATTTAAATTTCCATTATTCTCTGAGACATAAAGAAGTCTCGTAAAAGGAAACTTACAGGGAAAATACTCTTTCGTTAGTCGACAAAGTTGTCCCTTGAGCTCGAGTTCCGATGAGATAAAAGTGGAAAAGGCGTCGACCTCTGTACCTGAAAGTCAACGGCCAATCAAGTTCATCTCTCGAGGGATGACCAACGGCTTCAGCAATACCGACATAGTAGATCAAGTGAGCAATGTTGGTGTGAACAACGAATTGATAGCAGCGGTTAATAAGCTTGTCAGAGCAGAGGAAGCAGGGAAATTTGCACAAGTTGTGGCCGCTGCTGAGGCTGCTGTTGCTGCTGTACCTCCTGAACTTGCTGAGGAAGCTGCTCTTGCAGTTGCTCATGATTATTGTCAAACCGAATCAGTTACTGCGATCAAAGAGGATATTCCCGGAGATACTGTTATCGAAGTTTTGGGCTACATCGGAATTAGGAGGCGCAAAGACACAGATTCGATTGAAAAGAATAAGGTCAACAACCACTGTGCTTGTTGATTCTTGTAAATTTTACTTTATATGTCTGGTTTTATAAATTCTGGACGGATTTATGAACTACTTTTGGATGTTTATTTTATCTGGTGTGAAAAACATAAATAAAAGTTTCCATAAACAATTTTATGTATGCATTATGAACCTTCGTTCCATTAGCTATTATTAGTGCCTGTAGAATATTCATGACAATGTGCGAGCACCTTTTTCCCAAGTAAAAGGAAACTTTATTTAAATAAAGTTTCCTTTTACTTCTCCCTAGTATCTTCATCCCGAATTAAGACCCATTAGGGTCTTAATCAAAACGAGGAATCTAGGGAAAAGTAAAAGAGAATTTTAGGTATTTATAATACAGTAAGGATATTTTCGAAGTAGTCGGTAAAGTGAGGCAGCAATATCGAATCTCATAGATTCTCTGGTTCGAGATTGTTACGTTCTGTAGTTGCAATCGCAAATGCAATTCAAAGAATCGACTGATTTATCACGCTAGCTGTTAATGTCAGGCAATAGTGGAATCTTCTTCATTCATAAAACTTGAACCAAGAACCAAGCATGTACCTTTCTCTTTTCTCCGAGGGCACACAATGGGCGCTCCTTATTTCGAAACCAGCATCTTACGTGCATTTGCGATGCGTGTTTCGACTTTATTCGTCCTCTTCCTGCGGGTATAAAGGCAGGTAATAAAAACTTTTAGAATGCCTACCTTATGTAACATTGTAAAACATCATTGAGAATTTACGGCATCACATGTCAGCAAAGATGGCAAACTATTGCGGTATAAATGAATTATGGTAAACACTTGCTAAAACAAACTGCAGAGATGTATTTGAAGTTATTTAGTTTTAAAATTTTACTCTCTTCAATTAAAATTAAGGTTGAAATTCTATACAAGAGGTGTAAATTGTAGTAGTTATTAAAATAAAAGAAAGGTTTTAATTTTAAAGTTTGAATAAAATGATACTTATAAAATTATGCTAGAATAATAATGTTGCTTAAGGAGCATAGGATCTGCAATTTTGTGGCGGCATAAATATAGCCAAACGCATTGTAGTGCAGTCGTTCTTCAGCTTCACAGTAAAGTATATCTAAACACAAAGAGATAAAGAACTTTTGTTTCTATGGAGGTTAATGATGATCTTCTTTGTCTCCGCAGACCAAAGTTCTGAAACCTTTTGCAGAGAAACTTTCTTATTCTTTTCAGAGGAGTGGAGCGAAAGTTTTCCCTATCAGCTGCTGATAGGGGCTGGAGTAGCGTTAATGGCGCTAGTTTTACTGGCAGCAGTAGGCATTCAGTGCTCCTCAACATGGCGATGGCTCATGGGAGTAGCAAGACAAGATCAAGAAACGACCGACAGTGACGTCTCTCAGCAAAATGCGATTCGAATTAGCCATTCTTTGCCCGACCTTCAATCGGATCCAATCACCCATGAATATGTTCAGGAGCAAAAAGATAGCAAAAAGGTATTGTACATGACTTATTATTGTAGAAGAAAATGTACATAATTCATTCTACTACCACATTATCAAAACATATATCAAAAAATCATACAAAGATTGATAAGAAAATAATAAATATGACCATGTGCGAGCACCTTTTTCCCGGCCGATGCACCAGAAATAAAAGGGGGTATAAGGTATAAATGTTCCAGTGATCGTACATACAAGTCCCAGGGATCATCAAATTGTTATATATATATTTAGCTTAAAGAAATAATTATAAGGGTCATTGTGTTGTTCTTCGCTTTGAATTTTCAGTGCAAATTGGTACCCTTTTGACCACACTCAGAACATTAAATTTTTCGAAACTGAGTTTAATTCAAGAAGAAATTGAAGCTTCTAAGCTCTCTTCGATTGCAAGATTTCTCGAAATCAAAATTATTCATTTGGTTTTGAAATTAAATCCGTTGGAAATGCAATTCGAATTTGAAAAATTCGAAGTGCATTCGGAAATTTGGAAATTCAGAAATACAATTCGAATTTGAAAGATTCGAATTGCATTTCAGACGGATTTAATTTCAAAACCAAATGAATAATTTTTTCAAAACCAACTGAATAATTTCGATTTTGAGAATTGAATATTTTTGAAAAAGATAAGAGATACGTGAAAAAGTCCAACAGGAGAGTTATTTTCCTCGAAAAGTTCTACAGAAAGTTCCTGTGGCATTTTTCGATATTTCGAACCATTTTTTGAATACCTTCAAACGAAAAATGTCACAGGAACTTTTTGCAGAACTTTTCATCAGAAATAACTGCTTTTGTACTTTTTTCCTGTATCTTGCATATTTTTTGAAAAAACTCATATTCTTGATTTTTAAAAAAATGGCCGCCATTTTGATAAAAATATGCGACATACTGAAAAAAGTTCAACGGGCAACAAAAAATAATGTGCTTTAATATTATGTATTATCAAAACCAATGACAATCAAGTATAAATACTTAAAAAATAAGATTAATGGCGAAACGATTACTGGGATCAAAGTGACGAATACTGGGACATTTACCTTATGTTACGTCATAAATACGAAAAATTCCCTTTTACTTTGCCGTACTATCGTTTAAATATGTAAAATAAATCAAAAGACATCAAATTTAAATTTGCCATTAGGCTTTGAACATTATTATTTTTCTTAAAATTAAATTTAACTTGTTGAGTGTGGAATACGTTACGTACTACAATCTATTTTTAGACAATTTTTCTAAATATAAATTTAATTTCTAGAATATAAAAGCAGCACCCAAATTATACGCAATTTGTGCTGTTGGTAATGAAAAAAATAAGGCAGATTTTATCCACCCTAGCAGAACAAGAGCACGCAAATTTATTTTCAAGGCGTACCTACCTGTCCTGCCCTAAGTTGTCGTTGATACGTCTGGAAGATGAATTGCGTTCATCAGAGCGTTCTATTTTTGTGTGGCTCGTAGCATTCTCAAGCCTCAACCCTCATCGATCAATAATTCATCCTGAATTTAAAAAAATCTATCAACCTCATGAAATTATATTTTATCACGTATCGATGTTCTTTTTCAGGTCTTGCGTCAAACGACATTACCAATTGTACCAATGAGACATCAAAATTTCCAGAGGCAACTTTCTCATCGTCTTGATCTTCCGAATATCAAGTTTAGCATATGCAGCCTCGAAAATCGTAGTGACTCAAGTCTTGGTCTCATTAAAGTATGTATACTTTTTTGTACACTTTTCTAAAATATACGTTTCAATTTGATCAATTTTGATTCAATATGTTACAGCCGGAGTTGTATAAAAAGGATCTAACGAGGCAAGAGAGTAATGAGTCTTCTAGTACTGACATGGAATATGCTGGAAAGCTGCACTTTGCTTTAAGATACGACAAAGAAATAGAGGGACTCGTGGTCAAGGTAAGTTTATCACTTAGCAAATAGTTGAACAATGCCCCATTCTCTTCATCCACTCAACTATGTCTTTGAAGAGATCCTTTACGACCGCAACTCGACGTGCTCTCAAACTCATCGTAAAGTGGAGATGAGAAGATACTTGGCAATTTTCTCTAATTGTTGTAACCATTATAAAAAAAAACAATTAATTAGTATTTACTTTTTTGTTGACTTAATATAATTTTAAAGGTGAACTATCAAAAAGTCTAACATGTCTATATTCTATATTCTATACGGAAATTGTCGACAGGATCACCACCTGGATTTACGGTTTTTATTTCCCTTTTCCTCAGTTATTTACTCTTTCTCTCAGACTTTATTCGAGACGAGTTGTCTCGATCAATCGTTCAAGTAACCGAGAGTTATTCGAGTAGCTTCAAAAGTTCGAAATGGTTCGATTACTCCAGTTGTTCAAGTTCTCCAAACTATTTGCTCACTCAAATACTTGAAGTCCTTTGAGCTTTAAAAACGTATTTACTGCGAAACTACAATTCAAACTTTGAATTGTTGAACAGTATGGACAATTCCAAGGTAAAGTGAGACATCAAGATCGAATTTTTATGAAAAAATATAGTGACCGGAAAGCAAAATCTAACTATCTTTACGCCGAGTCGTTAACCACTACTGAATTCCTGAATTATTTTGAATTTCCATTTCCATTTATGATAAAATTTAAATAAATAAAATTTACCTATGCATTATAAAATTTATCTTGTACTCTCTGAATTATTTTTTTGAATTAACCTTGAATTCTTTGAATTCTTTTGAATTAGTTTAGTTTATTTACGCTTTACACCTTTCACTCATACAAATTCATCTTGCATTCTTTGAAGCATTATTTTGAATTCACATTGTATTCTTGTTTTTTACTCTTTGAATTCTTTTGAATTCACCTTGAATTCTTTGAATTCACTTCAAATTCTTTAAATTCACCTTATAGTCTTTGAATTTTTTGAATTCATGCTTATTTTGAATTTCTGGAATTCATCTTGTATTTTTATTTTGAATTTTTAAAATTCCCCTTGAATTCTTTTGAATTCATCTTGTATTTTTATTTTGAATTTTTTTAATTCACCTTGAATTCTTTGTAATCTTTTGAATTAACCTTGTATTCTTATTTTGAATTATTTGAATTCACCTTGAATTTAGTAAATTCACCTTGAATTCTGTGAATTTACCTTGAATTCTTTGATTTCACCTTAAATTCTGTAATTTCACTTTGAACTCTTTGAAATCACCTTCAATTCTTTGAATTAACCTTAAATTCTTTGAATTCACTTCGAATTCATCGAATTCACCTTCTACTCTTTTTTGAATTTTTTGAATTTTTTGAATTCACCTTGTATTCTTATTTTGAATTTTTTAAATTCACCTTGAATTCTTTGTAAGCTTTTGAATTAACCTTGTATTCTTATTTTGAATTATTTGAATTCACCTTGAATTTAGTAAATTCACCTTGAATTTGGTAAATTCACCTTGAATTCTGTGAATTTACCTTGAATTCTTTGATTTCACCTTGAATTCTGTAATTTCACTTTGAACTCTTTGAAATCACCTTCAATTCTTTGAATTAACCTTAAATTCTTTGAATTCATTTCGAATTCATCGAATTCATCTTGTACTCTTTTTTGAATTTTTGAATTTTTTGAATTCACCTTGTATTTGATTTTGATTTTTTTAAATTCACTTTGATTTTTATTTTGATTTTTTTTAATTCACCTGGAATTCTTTGGAATTCACCTTGTATTCTTATTTAAAATTTTTTGAATTTGCCTGTATTCTTATTTTGAATTTTTTGAATTTACCTTGTATTTCTATTTTGAGCTTATTAAATTCATCTTGAATTCATTGAATTCACCTTGTTTTCTTATTTTGAACTTTTTAAATTCACCTTGATTTTTATTTTGAATTTTTTGAATTCACCTTGTATTCTTATTTTGAATTTTTTAAGTTTACCTTGACTTCTTTGAAATTTTTTTCATTCACCTTCCATTCTTTAAATTCACCTTTAATTCTTTGAATTCACTTTCAATTCATTGAATTCACCTTGTATTCTTTTTTGAATTTTTTGAATTTTTTTACCTGGAATTTTTTTGAATTCACCTTGTATTTTTATTTTAAATTTCTTAAATTTACCTTGTATTTTTATTTTTAATTTCTTAAATTCACCTTGTATTCATATTTTGAATTTTTGAATTCACGTTGTATTTTTATTTGAAATTTTTTAAATTCACCTTTAATTCTTTAAAATCTTTTGTATTCATCTTGTATTCTTATTTTGAATTATTTGAATTCAACTTGAATTCTGTGAAATCGCCTTAAATTCTTTGAATTAACCTTAAATTCGTTGAATTAGCCTTGTATTCTTTAACTTCATTTCGCATTCATCGAATTCACCTTGTGTTTTTCTTTGAAATTTTTTAATACACCTTGATTTTTAATTTGAATTTTTTAATTCACCTGGAATTCTTTTCAATTCACCTTGTATTCTTATTTTGAATTTTTCGAATTTACCTTGTATTCTTATTTTGAATTTTTTGAATTTACCTTGTATTCTTATATTGAAATTTTAGAATTCACCTTGTATTTTTATTTTGAATACTTTAAATTCACCTTGTATTTTTATTTTGAATTTTTTGAATTCACCTTGTATTCTTATTTTGATTTTTTTTAATTCACCTGGAATTCTTTGGAATTCACCTTGTATTCTTATTCAAAATTTTTTGAATTCGCCTGTATTCTTATTTTGAATTTTTTGAATTCACCTTGTATTTTTATTTTGAATTTATTAAATTGACGTTGAATTCATTGAATTCACCTTGTATTCTTATTTTGAATTTTTTAAATTCACCTTGATTTTTATTTGGAATTTTTTGAATTAACCTTGTATTCTTATTTTGCATTTTTGAGTTTACCTTGACTTCTTTGAAATCTTTTTCATTCAGCTTCCATTCTTTAAATTCACCTTTAATTCTTTGAATTCACTTCCAATTCATTGAATTCACCTTGTATTCTTTTTTGAATTTTTTGAATTTTTTTACCTGGAATTTTTTTGAATTCACCTTGTATTTTTATTTTAAATTTCTTAAATTTACCTTGTATTTTTATTTTTAATTTCTTAAATTCACCTTGTATTCATATTTTGAATTTTTGAATTCACGTTGTATTTTTATTTGAAATTTTTTAAATTCACCTTTAATTCTTTAAAATCTTTTGTATTCATCTTGTATTCTTATTTTGAATTATTTGAATTCAACTTGAATTCTGTGAAATCGCCTTAAATTCTTTGAATTAACCTTAAATTCGTTGAATTAGCCTTGTATTCTTTAACTTCATTTCGCATTCATCGAATTCACCTTGTGTTTTTCTTTGAAATTTTTTAATACACCTTGATTTTTAATTTGAATTTTTTAATTCACCTGGAATTCTTTTCAATTCACCTTGTATTCTTATTTTGAATTTTTCGAATTTACCTTGTATTCTTATTTTGAATTTTTTGAATTTACCTTGTATTCTTATATTGAAATTTTAGAATTCACCTTGTATTTTTATTTTGAATACTTTAAATTCACCTTGTATTTTTATTTTGAATTTTTTGAATTCACCTTGTATTCTTATTTTGAATTTTTTAAATTCACCCTGAATTCTTGAATTCTTTTGAATTTAGTTTAGTTTATTTACGTTTTTCACCTTTTATTTATACCAATTCATCTTGTATTCTTTGAATTATTCTTTTGAATTCACCTTGTATTCTTATTTGGAATTCACTTCGAATTATTTGAATTCACTTTGAATTCCTAGAATTCTTATGCATATTATACAATTTTTATACATAATTATACATTTATCAGAGTACATCAAAATTGCTAGTGGTTAACCCATCGCTTTAAGGTATCCTGAATGTTATAAGCAATAAAGCTTTTTTTTTAATCGCAGGTTCTTGAAGCCCGTGAATTACCGGTGAAGGACGTGACTGGAAGTAGCGATCCATACGTTAAAGTGTACCTTTTGCCAGACAGGAAAAAGAAATATCAGACTAAAGTTCATAGAAAGAACTTGAGCCCAATATTTAACGAGACGTTCATCTTCAGGTAAACTTTTTTGTTTAATTGTGATCATATCGAAATCTTATTCCCTATTGAGTTATCAGTTCCACATCACTCAAAAAGACATCATGTAGTAAGTGATATTTATCTTGAGGAGCTTATATCTTGGCCTTTATTCAATTCTTGTGCCTCAAGGTAGTTTATTTTGCTTCAGGAAGAAAAGTAGATATTTTATTTCAAAACAACCAAAGGATATTGCATCTTCCTTTAAGCTTCAAGCATGTTATTTTTCTGAAATTTGTTTATAATAATAATAATTCTTCAACATTAATAATTCTTCATTGCACTGAAATTTTCTTTTATGATTTGATAAATATAACATAAAATATTATTATACCGTATACTGTTAAATTATTATATTAGATATTATTATTATTACCGTTAAATTATTATATTAGATATTATTATTATTATTGTATTTTCAGCGTACCTTACGAAGATTTGAGAGAACGTTATTTGCAATTCTCAGTCTACGACTTTGATCGATTTTCCCGCCATGACTTGATTGGACAAGTAGTGCTTAAAGGGCTATTGGATTGCACCGATCTTGAACATGAAATAGAATATACAATGGACATATTGTGTGCAATGCAGGTAAATTTGTGCTTCACACTTGGTTAGTGTTTACACCTATTAAGTTACAAGTGCAAAGTGCATTTTCACTTTATAATTAAATAAATGTTGACTTATTGATGTAATTTTCCCGAAGCTCCTTCAGCTTTGAGAAACATACTCTCATCACGACACTTGTTCTTCCTCCTAGAGATTAATTGATTATTCAATTAATTAACACTAATTAAAGGCTTTTTCGATTTTCTGTCCTATCATAAAATTTACCTCCTGAATTAATGAGTTGTTTCAGAAAACACTTAATTGCATTAAGAAACATTCAACTGCAACAATGAACTTGATTAATCATCTATTTGTAGGAAAAAGTAGACTTGGGAGAACTGATGTTGACACTGTGCTATTTGCCAACTGCTGGTCGTTTAACATTGACCGTCATTAAAGCAAGAAACTTAAAAGCAATGGATATAACGGGATCATCTGGTACAAAAAATTTAATTAATGAATAACCAAAAGACAATTATTTAAATGATAGGAAATTTATGTCACCTCATGCTTTCAGATCCTTACGTAAAAGTGTATCTGCTTTGTCAAGGAAAAAGGATAAGAAAGAAAAAGACGAGTGTCAAGAAAAATTGTTTATGTCCCGTTTACAATGAGGCGCTCGTTTTTGACGTACCAGCCGACAATGTTGAAGACGTCAGCCTTATCATAAAAGTGATCGATTACGACAGGTGCGATAAAAATATATTTCTATCCTATTTATATGCTTCAAAGAAAAAATTGTTCAATCTATTTTTACGAGAATTTCGCTCACGTTTCAAGAATGTATATCAGCATTTTTCTGATAATTTTAAACCCTAAGACGATCCCATTTTAATCATAAGATATCGCCGCCTCATAGTACGCCATGTCCTTCAAGTGCCAAACTGAGAAAATGAGGTTTAAAGTTTAACTGTATTATACCCTATTAAAATGTATTTAAATGTAAAAATAAATCTATCAGTCAAAAATAATGCGTAATCAAGAAAACGAGGTTTAAAGTTTAACTGTATTATACTCGATTAAAATGTATTTAAATATAAAAATAAATCTATCAGTAAAAAATAATGCGTAATCAAGAAAACGAGATTCAAATATTTGTTTAACTGTATTATACTCTATTAAAATGTATTTAAATATAAAAATAAATCTATCAGTCAAAAATAATGTGTGATCAAAAAAATATTAGCACAAAGTTTACTATTACATATTATGAATGTATTTTAGCAGATCTTGAAAATTGGTTTTGGACATGGCGTAATATGAGATTCAAAAAATTAATTATTTCTCAGAATCGCCATATTGCACAACGCTTATAATTAAACTATTTACTATTTTAAATAATTAGTAATTAATAATAATAATTAGTAACTAAAAATTTCTATTTGAAATAATTAGATTATTTAAATTTTTAGCAAAAAGTTAACCAGAAGAGTGATTTACATTATTTTGTTGTTTTTGATGCTTGATTTATTTAAATAATTTCAGAATTATTAACTTTTCAGTATTATTCTGATAATTACTTTTGAGGTTAAATACCCAGGAAAAAAGAACCGATTGAAATGGCGACTCTTTGAATTGCGTATCTGTCAATTCCAGATTCAGTTGTTTAAAAATGAATGGGTTTGCAA
>JBAGKK010098847.1:4484-24435 GCA_037177015.1 Euceroptres primus
TGAATTCCAAAGAATCCATAATGAATTCCAAAGAATCCATAATGAATTCCAAAGAATCCATAATGAATTCCAAAGAATCCATAATGAATTCCAAAGAACTCATAATGAATTTCGAGGAACTCATAGTGAATTCCAAGAACGCTACTGAATTCTCGGTAAATTCCAAAAATTTCTAGTGAATTCCAAAGAATTCAAGTTGAATTCTGAAGAATTCAAGTTGAATTCTGAAGAATTCAAGTTGAATTCTGAAGAATTCCTAATGAATTTGATTTGATTTGATTTTGTTTATTTAAAACCAACAGTCCGTAGACCAATTACAGGATTACATTAGAATATAGCTAAAAATATAAAATTCTAAAAAATTTATGATGAATTCGGAAACATTTCAAAGAAGCCCGGGTGAATTTCAGTTAATTCATGGCGAATTCCAAAGAGTTCATTGTGAATTCCAAAGAATTTATTATGAATTCTAGAGAATTTCAAAGAAATCAAGGGGAATTCCAAAGAAACCCGAAGAATTCATAATTAAATTCAATGAAATCGATGAGAATTCTGAAGAATTCCTAGAAAATTCCGAATAATTCCACAGAATGACTGGTGAATTTCAATTAATTAATGGTCTATTTCGAAGAGTTCGTTGTGAATTCCAAAGAATTCATGATGAATTTCAAAGAATTAAAGGTGAATTTCACAGAATACTAAAAAATTTAGAATTAAATTCCAATTAATTCATGATGAATTCCAAAGAATGTAAAAGAATCCCAAAGAATTTATGATTAAATTCTAATTAGTTCATTATGAATTCCAAGGAATTCCTGGCGAAGCCTGAAGAATTTTCAGTTCATTTCGAAGAATTCTAAATAATCACTGGTGAATTCCAGCGAATGCATAGTGAATTCGGAAGATATCATTGTAAATTCCAAAGAAATCATGAGGAATTCCAATTAATTTAATATGAATTCTGAAGAGTTCCGAAGAATTCCAAAGAATCCCTGGTGAATTAAGAAAAGTTTTTTTGCGAATTCTAAAAAATTCCTGATTAATTTCAAAGAATTTCAAAGAATCCTAAAGAATTCATGGTGAATTCCGAAGAATCCCAAAAAATTCATAATTAAATTTCAATGAATTCGATGTGAATTCTGAAGAATACTTAAGATTTCTGAAGAATTCCTAGGGAATTACGAAGTAATCTAAACAATCCCTGGTGAGATCCAATGAATGCGTGGTGGATTCCGAAAAATTCATTGTGACTTCCAAAGAATTCCAAAGAATTCATAATTAAATTCCGATGCATTCATAATTAAATTCCGATGCATTCATGATGAATTCCAAAGAATTCCTGATGAATTTTGAAAAATTCCTAGTGATTTGTCAAGAATTCGACAGAATCCCTGATGAATATCAATAAATGTACTAATTAATTACAAAGTAAATTACAAAGATGTCATTATGAATTTCAAAGAATTTACAATAAATTCCAATGAATTCAATGTGAATTCTGAAAAATTTTCTAGTGAATTTTGAAGAATTCCAAACAATTCCTGGTGAATTCCAATGAACGCATAGTGGATTCCGAATAGATCGTCGTGAATTCCAAATAATTTCTTATGAATTTCAAAGAATTTCTTATGAATTTCAAAGAATTTCTTATGAATTCCAAAGAATTTCTTATTAATTCCAAAGAATTTCTTATTAATTCCAAAGAATTTCTTATGAATTCCAAAGAGTTCCTTATGAATTCCAAAGAGTACCTTATGAATTCCAAAGAATTCTTTATGGCTTCTAAAGAATTTCAGAGAATCCTAAAGAATTCAAGTTATATTCCGAAAAATCCCAATGAATTTCTAATTAAATTCTAATTAATTCGTTATGAATTCCAATGCATTCATTGCGAATTTTGAAGAATTCCTGGTGAATTCCAATAATTGCATGATGTATTCCGTAGAGATCATTGTAAATTCGAAAGAATTCATGAAGAATTCCAAAAAATCTCAAAGAATTCTTAATTGAATTCTAATTCATTTTTGGTGAATTCCAAAGAATTCCGGGCGAATTCTGAAGAATTCCTAGTGAATGGCGGACAATAAGACAGAATCCCTGGTAAATTCCAATAAATAGATTGTGAAATACAAAGTGAATTCCAAAGAATTCACAATGAATTCTAATGAATTCAATCTGAACTGTGAAGAATTCCTAGTAAATTAAGAAGAATTCCAAACAATCTTTGGTGAATTCAAATGAATGCATAGTGGATTCTGACTAGATCATTGTAAATTCTAAAGAATTTCTGATGAATTTCAAAGAATTCCTGGCCAATCCAAGAGAATTCCTGACGAATTCTAAAGAATTTCAAAGAATCCTAAAGAATTTTAAGTGAATTCCGAAGAATGCCAAAGACTTTATAATTAAAATCCAATTAATTAATTATCAATTCCAGTGAAATCATTGTGAATTTTGAAGAATTCCTGGTGAATTACAATGAATGCATGCTGAATTACAATGAATGCATGATGAATTTCAAAGTGACCATGGTGAATTTTAAAGAATTCATGTCGAATTCCAAAGAATCCCAAAGAATTCATAATTAAATTTCAATGTATTCATGATGAATTCCAAAGAATTCCTAGTGAATTGCGAAGAATTCGACAGAATCCCTGGTGAATTCCAATAAATACATGGTGAAATACGAAGAGTTCATTGTGAATTACAAAGAGTTCATTGTGAATTCCGAAGAGTTCATTGTAAATTCCAAAGAATTAACGGTGAATTCCACAGATTTTAATGTGAATCCTGAAGAATTCCTAGTGAATTACGAAGATTTTCTGACAATCTTTGGTGAATTTCAATGAATGCATGGTGGATTCCGAATAGATCATTGTGAATTCCAAAGAATTCCTGACGAATTCAAAAAATTTCAAAGAATCCTAAAGAATTGAAAGTGAATTCCGCAAAATCCCAAAGAATTTTTAATTAAATTCCAATTAATTGATTATTTTATACATATAATTAATTTAGGATGTATTTATCTAAAATAAAAGTAAGTATTTCAGGTAAAATGCACGATTTCTAAATGTATTTTGAATAAAATACAAAAATACTTACATGAAGTTTGTATTTTCTTAAAAATACATTGACCTAAGTGTATTTTCAAAATACAAAAATACTTAGATGAAGTTTGTATTTTCTTTAAAATACATTGACCTAAATGTATTTTCAAAATACAAAAATACTTAGATGAAGTTTGTATTTTCTTTAAAATACATTGACCTAATTGTATTTTCAAAATACAAAAATACTTAGATGAAGTTTGTATTTTCTTTAAAATACATTGACCTAATTGTATTTTCCCTGCAATGTATTTTAACTACAAACTACATTGCATGTATTTTGCATTTCAAATACATGAAATAAATTTTTCTTGAAATACTGCCCACACTGTCAGAAAAAAACTTTAATTACTTTAGTTGAAGTTTTATACAATTGCCGTAACTAAATCAATTTTCAATCAAAAGTAATTGAATTTTTAACCAAAATCAATGAATTTGCTACTAAAGTAATTTAATTTTCACCCCGAAAGTGAATGAATTTTTGACCACTGTAATTGAAATTTCAACCACAGTAAATGAATTTTCAATCACAGTAATTTAAAAGTAGTTGAAATTTCAAGAATTTTCTAACCGTGCATCTCTGAATATTACCATTGGCTCTCTTTTCACAAATTGACATTTAGAGACTTTACATATTATAAAATAACACCTATAGAATAAAAATCGTAAAGAGTTAATTTGCTTTCAAAACTCGAGGTCATCTGTGAAATATTTTCAGACAATTAAATTAATATTTCATAACATTATTAAAACACCGAAAGAGTGAAAACGATAACAATGCTTTTTCGAACTTGTATTTGGGGTCATGGTCAGGTAACCGTCATATCCTCAAATTTCCCCAACAATTAGAACATTATCAATACAATAGCTGACAACCTTATTCACGCCAATTACATATTTTGTCATAATATTTTAGATTGCCTAATTTCTTCCCATTCTTTACTGTTTCCCCAATTCTTTAATGTTCGTTTATTACTGCCATGCCAAGCCAGCAAAGGAAGGATGCAAGCATTATTTTTTGTCACACAGTTCAGAATAATGTCATTACTGAATTAAACTAAAAAAAAGGTGAAAAAAGTACCTGATGAATAGATGCATAGAAATGTCTAAATTTCATTTTTTACCTTTGTTTGTCAATAAATATAAGATGAGCAGCATGTCGAGATTCAGAAAGCCCTCAAACGTGTTGACTGATTTTTTGTATTTTAAACAAAAATAAACAATGCGAAAACACGTGAATCGTGCAGCACTTGTTTTGGTGTGTTTTTGGTGTGAAAATGTTTTTGGACAGGAGCCACAAATTTTTGCTGCGAAGCCAACTTCAATATTTGACCTCCTTGGCGAACCGAGTAAGAATGCAAATTGTTTAGAGGAATTTTCGAACCACTGTATCCTAATGTTCTATAATTTTTGTTTTCGTAATTATTCTCATTTTTTGTTGTTTAATTTATGGTTATCCATATTTATCTAGAAGTATATAAACATCAAGTCAGAAATATTCGACAATATTTTAAAAATAATTTATCATATTTTGTAATATTGCAATAGCAGGCAAAAGTTAATTATATTTTTAAAGAAATATTTAGGGGAATGTTCTCCACGATAAATAAATTGAAACTTATTATTAGGCATTTGTTTCATATTATTCTTTATATCAATAATATACATTTTATTTTATTTTTAAATATAAATTAAAATTTTTTTAGCAACACACGTCGCTAAGGGTGTGTCAATGAAACCAGGAGTTTTTTGTGATTGTATAATTATTGGAATAAGTTGTGACGGTGTAGTTATTAACAAAGGCACTATCGATATAAGAATTGTGAATGAGGTATGTAATAGGTTTTGGTTTGAGAAAAAACATTTTTTATTCCTTTCCAAGATTGTAAAACAATTCGAAAAATAAATTTAAAAATTAGTTGCTAGTAGGTGACAAGCGCCTACAAGGAAGGGTTTCGTAGCTTTAGGTGCTATATTGATATTGGGCCTTATATCGGTTTTGGGTCATATGTCAGTTTTGGGTCCTATGTCCACATTGGGTCCTATATCCATATTGAGTCCTATATCCATATCGGGTCCTATGTCCATATTGGGTCCTATGACCATATTGAATCATATGCACGTAGTGGGCCCTATGCCAATTTTTGGGCCCTATGTCCATATTGTGCCGTGTGTCCACATTGGGACCTATGTCAGTTTTGGGTCCTATGTCAACATTGGGACCTATATCCGTATTGAGTCCTATGTCCATATTGGGTTCTATGTCCATATTGGTTCCTATGTCCATATTGGGTCCTTTGTCCATATTGGGTCCTATGCCCATATTGGGACCTTTGTCCATATTGAATTCTATGTACATGTTGGATCCTATGTCAGTTTTGGGTCCTATGTCCATATTGTGCCCTGTGTCCACATTGAGTCTTATGTCAGTTTCTGGTCCTATGTCCACATTGAGTCCTATGTCAGTTTTGGGTCCGAAAACCATATTGGCTACGATGCCAGGTTTTGGATCCTATGCCCATATGGGGTCCTTTGTCCATATTGGGTCCTATGCCCATATTGGGTCCTTTGTCCATATTGAATTCTATGTACATGTCGGATCCTATGCCAGTTTTGGGCCCTATGTCCACATTGTGCCCTGTGTCCATATTGAGTCCTATGTTAGTTTCTGGTCATATGTCCACATTGGGTCCTATGTCAGTTTTGGGTCCGAAAACCGTATTGGCTACGATGCCAGGTTTTGGGTCCTATGTCCATATTGGGTACTATGTCCATATTGGGTCCTATATCCATATTGGGTCCTATATCCATATTGGATCGTGCGTCCATATCGGATCCTATGCCAGTTTTGGGTCCCATGACCATATTGGGTCCTATGTCAATTTCGGGTCCTATGTCCATATTTGGTCCTATGTCAGTTTTGGGTCCGCTGACCGCATTAGGTCCTATGCCAGTTTTGAGTCCTATGTCCATATTGGGTCCTATGGTTAAGACCCAATATGAGCATAGGACCCAAAACTGGCATAGGACCTAATGTGATCAATTTTGAGTCCTATGCCCATATTGGGTCCTATGTCAGTTTAGGGACCTATGTCCATATGAGGAGTAAGCGGCCAAAAGTGCATAAGTCCATTTTTCATGTTTTTGAGATAATTGCAAAAATGCTGTATCTTGAAAACGAGTAATAACATCTAAATTCTAATTTCAGCATTAAAATTAGTTGACATCCACAATAAATATCAGAGAGCGAAAAATATTTTCCTATTCCCGTATTAAAGTAATTAACAAAATTAAAATGGACTTATTCACTTTTGCCGCTTATGAACAGATTTTTCAAGTTTTAAACGTGAAAACAAAAAAAGAATCAAAGTATTTCATGTAAATATGAGTACTGTGTATCATATTTTATCCCCTCAAATGACTTTTTTATTTTTAAATCTTCATTTTTGTAACTTCACTATATTATAAAATACGGTCAACACGTGGTTAATTTTTTATAAATCATGAAATGTTTTGCATATTTTTAAGAAACAGTTCATAAGGTTCATAAATCTGCAATAAGCTATAATAAATTGTTAATAAAAAAAAATTTCTTTGGACTTATGCAGTTTTGATAAAGTACAATATTTTAGAAGTGGAAATTCTTTACCTAAGAATATTTTTTCCTAAAATATTACTCCTCATATTGGATCTAATGTCAATTTCGGGTCCTTCGTGAATTTTGAGTCCTTTGTCAATTTTAGCTCCTATACCCATATTGAGTCATATGTCCATATTAGGTCCTATGCCAATTTTGGGCCCTATGTCAATTTTGGGACCTTTGCCAATTTTTGGCCCTACGCGAATTTTGGGTTCTATGACAATTTTGGACCCTATAACAATTTTGGGTCCAACGCGAATTTTGGGCCCTATGTTAATTTTGGGCCATATACCAATTTTTGATCCTACACGAATGTTGGGCCCTATACCACTTTTTGGTCCTGTGCCAATTTTGGGCCTTATGAGATTTTTGGATCCTATGTCAATTTTGGTCCTGCGCGAATTTTGAGCCTCATGTCAATTTTGTTTCCTATGTCAATTTTGGGCCCTATGTCAATTTTGGGTCTTATGCCACTTTTGGATCATATGTCAGTTACCTCTCAAAATAGTACGACGGACAACACCGAAACTATGAGGGTTTCTACCCGAGGCTACGAAACCCTAAAAAGTAATGAGAAGTGAAAATTTACTATACTCAATAGGGAAATTTTTAATATCTTATTGAACACATTTTTAAAGAGTTCAAATCGGACTAGTTGTCCACCTGGTTACTCACTTTGCTGCAAGGCGAATAAACCTAAAGTTCCATGTGGACGCAGAATAAATGAAGGGATCCCTCATGCAGCTATGGGTTTTGCGTATTATGGAGAATATCCATGGCATGTTGCAATTTTAGAACTCAATACTGATGACTACATTGGTGCAGGAGTTATTATAAATGAAAATTATGTAATTACTGCAGCGCATAAAGTTGCCACGTTGTAAGTACCTAAGCAATTTATTAATTAACTTTATATCCCTTTTTTATACATATTTTTCATCAGATTTTATAGATTCATCAATAACAAGAGCGCTTATAAATTAAACAATTTTTAACAAAATCCAGCTGGAAAAACTGTGCCTTTATAAATATTTAATAGGGCGGAGTGAAAATGTTCAAATTGATCGGATCTTTTGAGCCTAGTGAAAGAAAGTTGTGGGTTGGCATCAGAAAGAAGAGAAAAACAAATTTAAAAAAAAATTTCTTCTATTCGGACTTTTGACTTCAAATTCGAAATTTTGGACATTTTTCAAATTTTTCCAGTGTAAGGGATAATTTTTGGCGAATTTTTTGCACCTTTAGCTTTCGATGGTGTAGTTTTCGATAATATAAAAATCAGAATTGATAAAGAAATTTTCTCAAGGTCAGAATTTTTTGAAATTGCCAAAAAATGTTCTTTCTAAAAAAAAAATTATTTAAAAAAATTTGAACATGTGCCGGAAATCACTTCAGTTTGAATCAAAGAAGCGTCGCGTATTTTTGTTTTCATAGAAAAAATTTTTTTTCACATTTTTTTTCGAGTTTGAAAATCGTCAAATTTATGAAAATTGACATTTTAAGGCGTAAAAAAATATGAAAAGATTTTTTTATGAAACTAAGAATATGGTACGCTTCTTTAATACAAACTGGAGGGATTTTCGTCTCGACATGTTCAACTTTTTTAAAATAAATATTTTTTTAATTTTTCAAAAAAAATATCATTTCTTGACATTTTCAAAAAACTCTAACTTGGAGAAATTTTTTTTCAATTTTGAATTTTAAATTATTTTTCATTACTGAAAACTAGATGTACGAAAAATTCGCCATAATTCTGAATTCACCTTGAATTCTTTGAAATTCTTTGTAATTCACAATTAACTCTTATGAATTCACTACGAATTAATATGAATTATTTGGAATTCACCAGGAATTTCAAAATTTTACAGAATTCACCTGGAATTATTTGGAATTTATCATGAATTTATTGCCATTATTTGGAATTTAATATGAGTTCTATAGAATTCTTCGGAAATCACTAAGAATTTTTTGAAATTAATCATAAATTCTTTGGAATTAAATGTGTATTCCGAAAAATTCAAACGAATTCAAGGTGAATTCTAGAAGATTGCAAAGAATTCGTGGTGAATTCCTAAGCATTCCAAAGAATACCTGATGAATTCTTAAGAATTCCAAATAATACCTGGTGGATTCTTAAGAATTTCAAAGCATAAATTGTGAATTCCCAAGAATTTCAAATAATACCTGGTGAATTCTGAAGAACTTCAATGAATACTTGATGAATTTTTAATAGTTCATGATGAATTTTGAACAGTTCATTGTGAATTCCAAGAATTCTTATGAATTTTTTAAGATTTTCAAGAATTCCTGGTGAATTCCGAATAATTCCTGGTGAATTCCGAATAATTCCTGGTGAATTCCGAATAATTCCTGGTGAATTCAGAATTCCAAAAAATCTTGGTGAATTTCGAAAAGGTCGTGATGAATTTAAAAAAATTGAAAGTGAATTTTTTTGTATTTCACAAGGAACTCTTCGGAATTCACCACGAATTCATTACAATCCTTCATAATTCACCTTGAGTTATTTAGAATTCGCCTTAAATTCTTCGGAATTCACATAGAATTCTTCAAAATTCACCTCAAATTCTCTGGAATACTTCGGAATTTCCGTTGCATTTCAAAGAATTAATTATCGATTCCAAATAATTTATGATAAGTTCCAAAGAAGTCATAATGAATTCCAAAGCTTTCCAAATAACTCATAGTGAATTCCAAAAAATACCAATGAATTCGTGGTAAATTCTGAAGAGTTCATTGCGAATTCCCAAGAATTCCAATGAATTCAGGGTGTATTCTGAAGAATTTATTCTGAACTCTAAGCAAGTCGTGATAGATTTCAAAGAATTCAAGGTGAAATTCTTTGTAATTCACAATGAACTCTTTGGAATTTACCATGAATTCATTTGAATTATTTGCATTTCACCAAAAATCCTTAAAATTCTTCGCAATTCACTATGAATTCTACAGAATTCACTTGGAATTCTTTGTAAATCATTAACAATTTTTTGGATTTAATCACAAATTCCTTGGAATTAAATGTGTATTCCGAAGAATTCCAACGAATTAAAGATGATTTTTAAAATACTCCAAAGAATTCCTAGAGAATTATAAAGAATTCAAGGTGAATTCTAGAAGATTCTAAGGAATTCCTGATGACTTCCCAAGAATTCCAAAGAATACCTGGTGAATTCCGAGAACGCCAAAGCATTCAAGGTGAATTCTGAAGAGATCAATGTAAACTCCAACGAATCCATGATGAATTCTGAAAGACTGTAAATAATTCCTGGTGAATTCTGAATAATTCCTGGTGAATTTGGAATTCAACTTGAATTCTTTAGAATCCTTCGGTGTACCCATTGAATTCCAAAGATCTTATTACGAATTCCAAATAATTTATGATAAGTTTCAATGAAGTCATAATGAAGTCTGAAGAATTCCAAATAACTCATAGTGAATTCCAAAAAATGCCAATGAATTTATGGTAAATTCTGAAGAGTTCATTTTGAATTCCGTAGAATTCCAATGAATTCAGCGTGTATTCTGAAGAGTTAATTGTGAATTACAACGAACTCATGATGAATTCTGAAAAGTTGTAAAGAATTTCTGGTGAATTCTGAATAATTCCTGGTGAATACTGAATAATTTCTGGTGACTTCCGAAGAATTCCTGGTGAATTTCAAAGAATTGCTGGCGTATTCCGAAGAATTCTTGGTGAATTTCGAAGAATTCCAAAGAATCTTGGTGAATTACGAAGAGTTCGTGATGAATTTCATGGAATTTGATGTGAATTTCTTTGTAATTCACAATTAACACTTCAAAATTCATCACGAATTAATTGGAATCCTTCAGAAGTCATCTTGAATTATTTGTAATTTACCTAGAATTCTTTTGTATTCACAAAGAATTCATTAGAATTCACCAGGAATTCTTTGGAATTCTTCAAAAAATCTATGACAAATTCCAAAGAAGTCATAATGAATTTCGAAGAATTCGAAATAACTCATAGTGAATTTCAAAGAATGCCAATGAATTTATAGTAAGTTCTGAAGAGTTTACTGTGAATTCCGAACAATTCTTATGAATTAATTTTAAATTACAAAGAGTTCATTGTTAGTTTCTAAATATCATCATGAATTTCAAAGAATTCAAGGGTTAATGTCTTTGGAATTCACAATAAATTCTTCGAAATTTACCATGAATTCACAATAAATTCTTCGAAATTCACCATGAATTCATTGGAATTCTTCGGAATAGACCAAGAATTCTTCGGGATTCTTCAGAATTCTTCAGAATTCACATTTAATTATTTCGAATACACCAAAAATTCTTTGGAATTCTTCAAAATTCACTTTCAAGTCGTTGGTATTCTTTGGAATTAACAATAAATTCCAATGGATTTTTGATGAATTCCACAGAATCCATAATGAGTTCATGGAAAATTTTTAAGAGTTCTCTGTGAATTCTGAAGAATTCCAATAAATTCATGGCGAATTTCGTAGAGTTTGTTGTGAATTCCAAAAAATTTATGATGAATTTCAAAGAATTCACTGTAAATTTGTTCGGAATTCACAGTAAATGCCAAAGAAATGTAAATTCCGAAGAAACTCACAGTAAAATCTTCTGAATTCACCATGAATTCATTGGAATTCTTCGGAATTCACCAGGGATTCTTCGAAATACTCAAGGGATTCTTCGGAATTCTCCAAGGATTCTTCGGAATTTTCCATGGATTCTTTGGAATTATTTGGAATACACCAGGAATTCTTCGAAGAAATTCCGATAGAATTCAAAGTAAACTCTTATGAATTCACCATGAATTCATTGGAACTCTTCGGAATTCACCAGGGATTCTTCGGAATACTCAAGGGATTCTTCGGAATTTTCCATGGATTTTTTGGAATTCTTCGGAATACACCAGGAATTCTTCGAAGTTTTTCAGAATTCACAAGGAAGTCTCTAGAATATTTCAGAATTCATCTTGGAACTGGATCATCTGAAATAAATAACCAAAAATAATTTAATTAATATATTAGTTTATCTAGTCTTTGCGCGAAGTATTTGAGAAAATATTTATTTTGGGCAAAATGGTGGATGCTGAAAGTGAAGTATGTGATTTTGAAAACCGATCACTTCACTTTCAACATCCTCCATTTTGTCGCAAATTAATTTTTTCTCAAATCCTTCTATTAGAAACTAGACGATCTAATATATTAACTAAATTATTTTTTATTTTTAATATTAAATGACCCAGTTCTAAGCAGGAGTGCCCACCGCAAAACATGTTTTTTTAAAAAGGCATTCCTCTCCATCGAATATAACTTGTTAATAATAAATTATTTTTACATGAAAATTGTACGAAATAATCTTTAAGTATTATTTTATTGAACAAAGAAACTTGTATAAAAATATATGTACCCGTTTTTTCAAATAAAAATCCAAAAGAAATCGCTTTTTTCTGGTCTTGCAAGAGCTGGTGACCCCTTAAGGAGCAATGATAATGAAAATACCAATGAATTAATTAGCAAATTGTTAAAATTATTTAATAAATTTGTGGTTTTTATTTATAGGGGCTATAACTACAAAATGGTGTTCGGCGGTTACAATTTATCAAACTATTCGGAGGATTGGTTTGTAGCTTATCCAATGTGGATGAAAAAGCACGAAAATTATACCGCAGAGAATCTTCATAATGATATAGCAATTATTCGGGTTCATAAAAAAATTCCGTTTGCTCTTGACGCCAATATCAACTCTGTGTGTCTTCCAACACATGTTCCAGCTCCTGGCACAAGGTTCTCTTCTTTCATTTTTTAAAAAACACTTTTTGATAATGTGAATTTTATAATGTGATTTTATAAAAAATCAAATTTTTTTAACGAACTCATAGTTAAAAAAAATTGGGAAATTTTTAACGCAAATTTTTAACAAACTCATAGTTAAAAAAATTGGTTACATTAAATTATAATAGAATTTTCTTTTCGAATTCATAAAAATTAGCGACAATTTTTAAGTTTATATATAATTTTCGGTTAAAACTTATTTGACTAGTCGATTAATTATAGTTTTCTTTTACTTAATCTAATTATGTTTAATAATTTAATTATTCTAGAAAATTGTTATGAAAAGATATGGAAACTAATAAATATGTTTAATTACATGTAATGAATTATTAATCGATTAACTATGTTTCATTATTATTGATTATTGTTAATCAATTTTATTGCAGATGCTGGACTTCCGGATGGGGAAAGAATGATTTTTATGTTGGCAAATACCAAAATATATTGAAGAAAGTAGATCTTCGAATTGTGGATTCGGATATATGTGAAAATCAATTTCGATCAAAACTTGGTCCGGAATTTAAATTGGACCAAACCAGTTTTATTTGCGCTGGTGGTGAACCAGGAAAAGATGCTTGCACGGTAATTCAATCTAAAATATTAATTATTTTTGATTGAATTGATTGATTAATTTGATTTTAAGTTCTTCGCTTTTTTTGTAACGGAAAAAATATTAATATTTAATTTTCTATTAATATTAATATTTTACCATCATCATTTTCTGATAAGTTTTTGGGTGTAAAAATGAAAAACCCTGAGTTGCAATGTTTTCAAAATCCCTCTTCTACTACAAGAATTTAAATGCTTTTTGAAGAATTTTGAACAATGAAGAATTGAATCTTTTTTGGAAATTCTGTATTTAAAAAAAGACGCGCTCCAAATTTTTTCTTAATACTTTTGATGAAAAAAATAAACCAACTTAGACAGCGTTATACACTGTACATATCTTTCCGAAAAAAACTACTTTTTAAAAAATTTTAAAAAAACTATTTTTTTAAAATTAATCTTTCCTAAAACTTTACTTTCTGTTTGACATAATTCATAAATTCATAAAAAGAATAGTTGCTAGTCGCCCAAAAAAAATGTTAAATTAAGTGAATTATTTTACAAAATGCATGCAAAAATGGAAGGGAATGATACTTAAAATTATTATTTTTCATTTTTAGGGTGATGGTGGAGGTGCTCTTGTGTGTGAAAAATCTCCGGGTCAATTTGAAGTTGTAGGTTTAACAGCCTGGGGAGTTAAATGTGCACTGAAAAATGTTCCAGCAGCATACGTAAATGTTTATAATTATGTTCCCTGGATAAAGCTAAAAATGCTAGAATTCGAATTAGATGAAAGAATATTAACTGTACTGTAAAAAATTTTAGCTAATGACCCGAACATCTTAAAATTTTGATATTTTATGTAAAATTTATGTAAAAGCTTGAAATTTTTCCTAATATATTCGGAAATAATTCCGAATTGTAGTTGAAGATTTATTTATACAATCTCCGAAGATTTACGAAATATTTTCTAACTTTTCGGAAATTAACTAATATATTCGAAAAATTTTTCAATATTCTCAGAGAAATTACTCACTTTGCTCAAAAAAACGTATATCCGACCTTTTTCGCAAAAATTTCATACTATTTAATCTTAAAAATTTCCAAAATTTTTTACAGTGTGAAGTCATTAACCATCGAATAATCCTGTAAAATAAAAAATTCTTTTAATAAAGTACAAATAACAAAGAGAAGAAAAATTTTATTCACAATTCAATAATTAAATTTAATGCAATTTATAATTAGGAAATAAGTTAATTAGGGATGTGTTTCATTCTTTAAATTATAAACTGTCAATTTAGAGGAATTCTTTCGAAAAATCTATAATAATAAAGTACGTATTTATTCTGTTTGTCAACATTAGGGTGGTCAAATTTTTTTTTTAAATTTCCTTCCCTTACCCCCCAGATTTGCTCGAACCCAACAAGAGTAAACACGTTTTTTTAAAAAAAATCAATTGATATTTAGAGGTGGCTCAAAGCCCATTAAGTTTAACCTGTATTTCCCATAAGAAAAAGAACGTTTTTGTAAATTTGAGCTGGAGTCGTTAATATTAGATTTTTCTTACATTTTCTTACAATCTCTCCTTAAGAATTAATCGCTGAATGCCAATCAGTAACTATTTTTTGAATTTAAGTCCCATATTCCACTTTTATAGGGTCCCAAAGAAACCCCATAAGTGCAAAAATGAGATATCGCGTATTTTTGGCTTTTAATCTTATTGTTTTTGCAGTTTTTCACAAATTGTTTTTAGTACGTAAGATATTACTTTCTAAAAATATTTTGATGTTTTATAAATTGTTTAAACAATTTATTGTTTACAACAATCTCTTCTTAAAACCAAGATAGAAAATTACGGTTTTTTCTTCATTCTTCAACTTTTCTGCAAATCTCTGGTCATAATGAGATAATAATTAATTAAATTTAACAAAAATAATTGCTTGAACTTTAGTAAAAATAATTGATTAAACAATTTGTTATTGTTTACAGCAATCTTTTCTTAAAATGAAGATAGAAAATTGCGGTTTTTCTACATTCTTCGACTTTTCTTCGACTTTCTAATTAGACTGAGATATAAATTATTGAAAATTAATAAAATAACTGTTTAAAAAATTATTGTTTATACAATCTTCTCTTAGAATAAAGCTAGATAATTGCGATTTTTTTATATTCTTCAAATTTTCTTCGACTCTTTAGTTATAAACAAATAATAACCAATAAACATCAACAAAAATCATTTTCCAAACTACATACTGTTATCTATTTTTATATGTTTGAAAATTTATCCAGGAACTTCAGGTTTTTTCTAAAATTTTAAATATTTTTCGGCTTTTTAATTATGACCAATCAAATAATTAAACAACAATAAGAAGCATTGTTTAAATAATGAGAATACGTAATTTAGAAAAAAATAATAATGGAATACTTTTTAAATAATGATTCTTGTTGGTGTTTATTTATTATTTGTTCATAACTAAAAAACCGAAGAAAACTTCGAATACCTCTAAAGCAACAATAATTTTCGAAAATAGATAGCAAATGTCAAATTATTATTGTCATAAACAATTCTTATAAAAAAATTAGTAAAATTGTTATTTTCAATATCTGACACGTTCTTTCAAGTGTAAGTTTTTAAATATTATTCTAGAAACTATGCATAGTCATAAATATTTCAAAAAGTATAAAGTTATCATTTTTACAAAAAAATTAATTAAACAAAACCAAAATTTTGACATCTTACCATAGAATCCTATTTGGCCGTTTTTCGCAAATCCGCTTTACAATGCGTTAACTGTGAATCTAATAAAAAACTTTATTAAATGTAAATAATAATTTTCATCATTATAAACAAAGCAATAAACAAAAGCAAAATGTTGGAATTTTACTGCAGAATCATTTTTTTCGCATATCTGCTTTAATCTTTTTGCAAGCTTTAAAAATTTGCTTAAACTTTTTCAAAACGGTTCCCTAAATTTTGCAGTATAAAAATTTTTTAAAGGATCTATTAGAAAAAATAATGTATTTATAAAAATAAATCCTGAATATATATATTTTTTTTTGAAAAAAATAATTATAGACATTTCTAACCACAATTTAATTTTTATAAGGCCCCTAACTACCTCTAAATTTTATTTTTTGGAAACGTGAAAAAATGCGAGTTAATTTATTTATTTTTAGGTGTTTTTTCAGAGGGTAAGCTCTAAAAATTTGCTTAAACTTTTTTTAAGCGGTTCTCTTTTGCAATTTTACATAATTTCAAAGGTCTACTGTAAAAATTATGTTTTTTTTAAAACAAATTATCCCTTATTTTTTCTTTTCTTCAAAAAAATAATATGAGACTTTTTTAACCCCAATTTAATTTTTGAAAGGTATCCAGCTACTTCTAAATTTTATTTTTTAGGTAAGTGTAAAAATACGGGTTAAATTATTTATTTTTGAGTTTTTTCAGGAGGTAAGCTCTAAAAATTTGCTTAAACTTTTTTTAAGCGGTTCTCTAAATTTTTAAATTTAACATAATTTTAAAGGTCTACTAGTAAAAATGATGTCTTAACAAAAAAAAGTATCTTTGACATTTTATTTTTTTGAAAAAAAAAAATTTTACACATTTTTCACCACAATTATATTTTTGAAAGGCCCCTAGCTAGCTCTAAATTTTATTTTTTGGAAAAGTGAAAAAATATGGGTTAATTTATTTATTTTTAGGCCTTTTTCAGGGGATGGGCCCTAAAAATTTGCTTAAACTTATTGAAAGCGGTTCACTAAATTTTGCAGTATACGAAATTTTTAAAGGATCTACTAGCAAAAATGATGTATTTATAAAAGAAAAATTATCCCGTACTTTTTTTTGTTTCAAAAGAAATAATTTTAGACATTTTTAATTACAATTATATTTTTAAAATTTCCCTAGCTACCTCTGAATTTTATTTTTCGGAAAAGTGAAAAAACACGGGTTAATTTATTTATTTTTAGGCATTTTTTCAGGGGCAAGCCCTAAAAATTTGCTTAAACTTTTTGAAAGCGGTTCTCTAAATTTTGCAATTTTGCATAATTTTAAAGGTCTACTAGTAAAAATGATATCTTTTTAAAAAAAATTACCCCCTATTTCTTCTCTTCTTCAAAAAAATAGTTTTAAACATTTTTAATAATCATTGAATTTTTGAAAGGCCTCCAATACTTTTAAATTTCATTTTTTGGAAAAGTGAAAAAATATGAGTTAATTTATTTATTTTTAGGTGTTTTTGCAGGGGGTAAACCCTAAAAATTAGTTCAAATATTTTGAAAACATTATGTAAAATTTTGCAATTTTACATAATTTTAAAAGGTCTCCTATAATAAAAATTATGTCTTTTTAAAAACAAATTACACAGTATTTTTTCTTTTCTTGAAAAAAATAATGCTAGACATTTTTAACCACAATTATATTTTAGAAATTCCCCTAGCTACCTCTAAATTTTATTTGTTTGGAAAATGGTAAAATGGAAAATGGAAAATTGGAAAAGTAAAAAAATACGTATTAATTTATTTACTTTTAGGCATTTTTTCAAGGGTTAAGCCTTAAAAATTTACTTCAACTTTTTAAAAGTGGTTCTCTAAGTTTTTCAGTCTTACATAATTTTACTGGTCTACAAGTAAAAATTGTCTACAAGTAAAAATTTTTAAAAACTAATTACCCTGTATTTTTATTTTTCTGAAAAAAATAATTTGAGACATTTTTAAACACAATTTAATTTTTGAAAGGCCCCCAGCTACCTCTAAATTTTATTTTTTGGAAAAGTTAAAAAATGTGGGTTAATTTATTTATTTTTAGGCGTTTTTTCAGGGGTTCAGTCCTAAAAATTTGCCACAACTTTTTTAAAGCGGTTCCAAAAATTTTTCAGTATAACATTTTTTTGAAGGATCTACTAGTTAAAATGATGTTTTTATAAAAACAAATTACCACGTATGCTTTTTTTTTTAAAAAAAAATAATTTAGAACATATTTAAATGCAATTTAATTTTTGAAAGGCTCCCAGCAATCGTTAAATTTTATTTTTTGGAAAAGTGAAAGAATACGGGTTAAATTATTTACTTTCAGGCATTTTTTTCAGGGCGTACGCCCTAAAAATTTGCTTAAACTTTTTGAAAACGGTTCTCTAAATTTTGCAATTTTGCATAATTTTAAAGGCCTGCTAGTAAAAATAATGTCTTTTTAAAAACAAATGACCCCTTATTTTTTCTTTATTTGAAAAAAATAACTTAGGAATTTTTAACCACATATTAATTTTTAAAAGGCCCCTAGCTACCTCTAAATTTTATTTGTTGGAAAAGTGAAAAAAAGTTAATTCATTTATGTTTATGTATTTTTTCAGACGGTGAGTCTCAAAAATTAGTTTAAACTTTTTGAAAACCTTTCTCTAAATTCTGCAATTTCACATAATTTTAAAGGTCTCCTAATAAAAATTATGTCTTTCTAAAAACAAATTACCCCGTATTTTTTCCTTTTTTCAATAAAAGAATTTTTATAACTCACAGATACGTAATGAAACGTCTTGCAGCACCTCTAAAAATTTTCGAAACAAAAAAAAAAGAAAAAATACGTGGAACTTTTTTTACAAAAGCGTTAATTATTACAGATTTCGAGTAGTGAGCAGCACAAAAATTAAAATTTACTTTCCTTAGACACCCTAATTTTCAGATTTACTCTCTATGCCTAATTCCTTTATCGATAATTAATTATTTATAAATTATGCGTAATATTTGCCCCTGAAATCTAAAATCTGAAAACAATAAAAATGCTCCTTTAAACTTGAATATTTAGGGTCATGGTCAGGTAATCATCGTTTTCACATCCTTCAATCTCACCAAAAATTAGAGCATCAATACAAAAGCTGTACAACCTTGTTTCTGCCTGTTGCATTTGTCATTGAAATCCAGCAGTAAACAGAGCATCCTTCCCTCTCTCAAAGATTTTCCTCCAATAATGATAACAATCTTAATCTCAGAATTCTCCATTATTAATATTTTGCTCTGGAAAATCCGCGAAGGGGATTGAAAGGAAGTGTGCTGTTAGGTGAGAACCTAATTATGATAGGAAATAATTTGTCGTTTTTCCCATTCTTTAATGTTTATTATATTGTTACGGAGAAATGACGTGCTGGCAAAAGGAAGGCCGCGCATTATTCTTGTCGCGGCTCGCGGTCCGAGTTAATGTCACTGCTGAATTAAAAAAAAAAATACAAAAAGAAAAAGCTGATGCTGATTAGATATACCTATACGTAACTTTTGTGTTTCGCTATGATGTGCATAAATATAAGACGAACATCATGTCTCGTTTCAGAAATCTCTCAGACGTACTGTGAATCTGTTCTTTTTTTTTTTTTTAAAGAAAACATTTTTTTGTAATGGGAGGTGAGATGAATTTTGAAGCACTTGTGCTGTTAGTGTGTTTAGTGTGTGAAAGTGTTTTTGGCCAGGAAGCACCAATTTATGGGCAACCTGTTTCAAATATAGTTCAACCGATTGTCCAACAGTGTGCGTATTACGAAAAATATTTGAAGGGTGGCACGCCATAAGGGATAAAATCAACGCTTTTTCTAAAATGAGATTATTGGCTCCAAAAATCAGATAAATTTTAATATACATTGTGACAAAAGGAATTTTTTATAATTTCATTTTTTAAATTTTTTTGCAGTTTTTCAATTTTTTTTATATTCTTTCAATTTTTTAAAACATACTTTCTCAAGTTTTTTCAAGTCTTTGCAACAGTTTTTAACTTTTTGCAACTCTGGATTATTTTTTCTCAAGTTCTTTCAAGTCTTTGCAACATTTTTTAACTTTTTGCA
>JBAGKK010099068.1:0-26116 GCA_037177015.1 Euceroptres primus
ATATTCGAAATGAAGGCTGTGAGCACAAATTCCAAACATTTCACCCCCTCTACCTTGAAGAGTTTTTGACTAAAGTTATCCATCTTTTTTGTGAGAAATGCCACCCAATAGGAGTAAACTTTGTGCAAGTTTGAGCCGGATTGGACAACTTGATTTTTTTAGGGTGGGTACACTTCAGAAATTACGCCCCTTAAGCGTCTTAACCAAAATACGTGTGTTTTTTATTTTATTTTTATTTTTCAGTATTTCAAAAACCAAGCGAGATATTGAGAAAATCGAGGGAAGCAATTTTAATCCCTGCTTTTCTTCGCATTTTACGTCGTTTTCTAAATAAACCAGAATTTTCTGTTTTGAACATTTTGAAAACACAATAACTTTTTAAATTCTACACGAATCAAAAAATTGCAATAGAACATGTAAACCACGTGTAAATGTACGTATGTTTCACGTGTAAGTCAAGTGTAAAAAGAAGTGTATTACACTATATAAATCAGAAATAACACGTGTTTTACACGTGTATTTGGTAAACATAAAGTACACGTGTAAGAGTCGTGGTTTACGCGTGTGTATTTCTAGAATATTTTTGAATAAGTAAAATGGAATCGATAATAGAAGATTATAAACTGGAGGATTATAAAATGGAAGATGAGGAGAATTTATGGCCACCTGTGAAAAAAATTTTCAGTCTGTTGAATCCTGATGAACCGATCGTGATTTTTCAGCACTTTATTTTGATTTCCGATAAGTAAAGTGGTTAGAGATAAGAAGAGGGTAGGGAGTTTGTCTTTGCGGTGGTCTATGATGGAACATCGACTCGTTCATTTTCCGGAAAAGACGAAAATTACGAGCTTCTCCATTTCGGGGATTCCCCTCGACGATTTCTCTTGAGACTACAATGGAAAAATGGTCCATGGATCTGCTTGTACTACATCAGGGGGATGCTCTTCCACGGTACGATTTAGGGGTTTGTACTCGAAAATAAAGATTTCGTCAGGCTGAAGCATTTTAGGCAGATTGTTTCGCGTTTATGTTGGCGGTCCCTTGAGAGCAAAGGGCTTTTTTTTGTCTCTTGCATTGTCCCGTCGACGGGGCACCGTATTACGGCTCAGTTCTTCTTCGTTCTTTTATTTTTAGTATTTTACTTCTTTGACAAAACTTGCAATCACGCAGAATGACTGCTATAAGAACAGTCAAAGGCGCTGAGCCGAAAATCCTCTAGGGAGATTATAATAATTAAGTAATAGTTATATCTATTTCTCTGGAAATTATTAATTAAAATAATTGTAACAAAAACTATGTTGGACAATTGATTTTATGTATAAACTTGAATTACTGTCGATAAATTAACCTTTTGCAGATATTATTCTGTTTTAAGAAATCAGTATTTATTTTAAAAATCTTCTATAATGTATTGATAGATGTTCCCTGAGGAGGAGCAAAAATTGGGGTCGAAACATTGAGGGGAGTTTTAAAATACTCCAAATAAAGCTTGGAGTTTTTTATTTGGACAGCCTTTTGGGAAAAGAAACTATATCCTTACCAGACAATACTTTTGAGATATCAATCAGAAATAATATGCAAAGTGTCGTACGTGGATTTAAATTTATTTAAAAATTGTTTATTATGAAAATCGCTCATATAGGGTAACGACCCCAATAGTGAGACACCTATTGTGTCCTAATATGTGAAATAATTTTAACAATTACTGAATAATGATCTATAACAATTATTTATTTAAATAATTATTTAGCATAGGGTGACCGAATATTATTTAAAAATTCTTTATGATTATTATTTATGTAAATAATTCTTTTGCATGGGGTGAGTCAGAATTGATAGATCGCCTACTAGTGGGGTCTTTACCTTACAATTTAAATAAATAATAGTAATTAAAACAGTTGAAACATGTTTCTTAAATAAAAATGTTAGTTAATTGCGCATAATTACTTATTGCGGAGATATACTATACTTTTCCGTTTAATTTCGTAAAAGTGCGATGCAAATCGTAGTGGGATTTTTTCACGCAATGCCATGTTTACGTGCAATGATTCACCCTCGACACAATCGAGATGGAACCCTCGACTTTGTAATTGATTGGCCCTGATACGCCTCCTTATCTCTTAATCCATCTTCTCTTCCATTCCCGCTTCCGTATGCGAATCGTTCTGCCTGTTTGTTATGTACCAAGTTGGTCCGGGTTATCAAACAGGGAGAACGGGCCACGGGGACCCATAAAGAATCAATCCATATAATATGTACGCATCCGGATTTTATGGCTTCGGTCAATATTTGTGGCAGTCGTGTGAGGATCGTAATACGGTAATGCATTTAATACGTTGAAGCGAGCCACTTTTCGATAAACGAGAAAATGTAACGTGGTTCGAAAAAAAAGCTGCGGGGAAAAGCGATTAGTGATAACATTGGAAAGTTGGCCGTCCATTATCTCATCATGTCAGATTTTTTATAGCATAGAATGAAATAATCAAGTCATAATTTTTTAAACTTTCATCCATTTTCATATTTTAAATTTCAATATATTTCACATATTTCAAATTCATATTTCCACGCGGTGTTAACCACTACTGAATTCAGGTGTACACTTGCCTTTGAATTTTTTCGAACGTTTTCAATTCTTTTGAATTCTTTGAATTTATATTATATTCTTTATTATATTTATTCATTTATTCTTTTTCTCCTCGAATTATTTTTCATTAACCTAGTATAGTATTCTTTTAAATTTTCTGAATTCACCTTAATTTCTTTGAAATTATTTTGATTTCTTTGGTATTATTTGTATTATTTTAAATTCTTTAAATTCTCCTTGAATTCTTTGAATTACTTTTGAATTGTCTGAATGCACCTTGAATTAACCTTGAATTATTTGAATTCGTTTGAATCCTCTGAATTCAGCTAACCTTGAATTCTTTGAAATTATTTTGATTTCCTTTGCATTCTTTGTATTATTTTGAATTCTTTGAATTCACCTTCTACTCTTTCGAATTCTCTGAATTCACCTTCAATTCTTCGGAATAATATTGATTTCTTTAGCATTCTTTGTATTATTTTGAAAGTAAACGAACCTTGAATTATTTGAAATTATTTTTATTTATTTATTTACATGATTTACTATTATTTTGAATTCTCTAAATTCACCTGGTATTCTTTATTGAATTCTCCCTGAATTCTCTCAATTCCCTTGAATTTACCTTAATATTCTTTAAAGTAAACTTGAATTCTTTTAAATTGTTTTCAATTCTTTGAATTCACCTTGAATTATCTTGATTCACATTGAATTATGTAGAATTATTTTGACTTATTTTGTATTCTTTGTATTATTTTGAATTCTTTGAATTCACCTTCTACCTTTGCGAATTCTCTGAATTCACCTGCAATTTTTTGGAATTGATTTGATTTCTTTAGCATTATTTGTACTAATTTGACTTTTTTGAATTCGTTTTGAATTAACCTTGAGTTCTTTAAATTCGTTTAAATTCTCTGAATTCACCTTGAATTCTGTATAATTATTTTGATTTCTTTTGTATTCTTTGTATTATTTTTAATTCTTTGAATTCACCTTAATTTCCATTAAAATTACCTTAAATTTTTTGTTTTTTATTGTATTATTCTGAATTCTTTAAATTCACTTCGAATTATTTTCAATTATGTTGATTTTTTTGCATTCTTTGTATTATTTTAAATTCTCGGAATTCACCTTGTATCTTTTATTAAATTCTCCTTGAATTCTTTGTATTCTTTTGAATTATTCTGAATTCTCTGAATTCACCTTAAATTATCCTTGAATTCTGTAGAATTGTTTTGATTTCTTTTGCATTCCTTGTATTATTTAGAAATCTTTGAATTCACCTTGTATTCTTTGGAATTACTTTGATTTCATTAAAATTCTTTGTATTATTTTCAATTTTTTGAATTCTCCTCTAATTAACCTTGAATTCTTTAAATTCGTTTGAATTCTCTGAATTCACCTCGAATTTTGTAGAATTATTTTGATTTCTTATGTACTCTTTGTATTATTTTGAATTCTTTTAATTCTCCGTCAATTCTTTGAATGCTCCTTGAATCCTATTGAATTTTCTGCATTAATCCTAATTTCTTGTGATTTAACCTTAAATTCTTTAAATTTGTTGTATTCTTTGTAATTCACCTTGAAATCTTTAAAAAAATTTGATTTCTTTTGTATTCTTTGTATTATTTTGAATTCTTTGAATTCACCGTGTATCCTTCATTGTATTCTCTTGAATTTACCTTAATTTCTTCTGAATTAACCTCGAATTTTTTGCATTCCTTTGAGTTTTTTAAGATTTCAAATTCTTTTATTTCATCATTTCTTTATTTTAAATTCTCTGAATTCACCTTGAATTACCTTGAATTCTGTAGAATTATTTTGAGTTCTTTTGTATTCTTTGTATTATTTTGTATTCTTTGAATTCACCTCGTATTATTTATTGAATTAACCTTGAAGTCTTTGCATTTTTTTAAATTGACCTTGAAGTCTTTGAATTCTTTTGAATTCTCTGAATTCACCTTAAATTCTCTTGAATTAACCTTGAACTCTTTGTATTCTTTTGAATTATTTTCAATTCTCTGAATTCACCTTGGATTCTGTAGAATTATTTTTATTTTTTTTTTGCATTCTTTTATTATGTGGAATTCTTTAAATTCATCTTGCATTATTAATTGAGTTCTCCTTGAATTAACCGTAATTTTTTAAAATTCTTTCGAATTATTTGAACTCACCTTGAATTAACCTTGAATTCTTTTGAATTATTTCGATTTCTTTTCCATTATTTACATTATTTTGAATTCTTTGAATTCTACTTGAATTAACCATGAATTCTTTTAAATTTTCTGAATTCACCTTGAATTAATCTTGGGTTCTTTGGAATTATTTTGCATTCTTTGTATTATTTTGAATTCTTTGAATTCTTCTTGAATTCTTTGAATTCTCCTTGACTTCTTTGAATTCACTAGGCTTTATTTGGGATACTCTTCGAATTCTTGAATTTAGGTGTGCATAAAAATTCCTAGTTTTGAACCCTTCGTATTTCCATTTCATATATTTAAAACTGATTTTTCTCACAAATATTATACCTTCATTTACTTGATACACATAAATGAATCAGTAGCGAAAATAATTTATGCAAAATTCAAACAAATTTCATATAATTCGGCAACAGAAATCGAATATTCGTTAGAAATAATGACATGATTGATTGCAATTTATGTTTTACAAAACCATTATTTTCAATCTCTATATTACTAATGACTATTACTTCACTAGCTCAGTATGAAGCTCCACAGCAAGTACATAAATGATTGATTATAATAACGTGCAGATGTACGCAATTTGATAAATCTGGGTCAGAATTTAATTTACTATACTCTGCCTAGGGAACAGTTTATTTCTATTTTGTTACACCTTCTACATCACATTCAGCAATTTCTAATTCCTGGCCAAGCTCTGTTTACCAGTTATGATAAATTAAATTGCGGATTTGCCTGTAGAGTATGGAGCCTGGAGGAAGAAACGGGATTAGCGTCAGGTAATGAACAAATGCACATACGTGTCGACGTTAACGTCCAAATTAACCGAGAAAGATATTATGGGAGTGAACTGACCATACATCATGAGCTTTTCATCTTTGCACCGTTGTCAAATTACATCATTTATAATCAATCATTTCAAATAGTCGCTTTTTCAATGGTATAATTAGCAATTGCAAACCAAAGTAATAATATCAGTTCAAATATGAAATATCGACAAAAGTAGGTAATTATTATTGTTATTACTATCAGAAGAAAGTAATAAGCTTTATTGAACTGGACAGCATCTTTTGACAACAGCAGATTACTTTTTGACAAGCAAATATTTTAATTGGCTCTTGAGCGTTACTTTAAAAAAGTGTTTAAAAAAAGTGAATGCTTTTAAAATTTAAATTCACGCGGTTACTTTGCATTACAAGGTTGAGGTTTGTAAATCAGGCGGCAGGAGCGAAGCGTTTCAATCGCGGTCATTAATTTATCGGCTCACTGTGAGTCTGCGACCAATCGATCTGTGTTGTCGAGCGCGACCGCTCGATCATGCCACTGGGAACAATTATCCGCACCTCGTTAAGTTTTTTATAACAAGACGCTTTGCGCCAGTGACCGTTAAACACTCGTAAAATTTAGAAATATATAGCTGATCCTCGAATTACTTATGTGTAATAATATTGAGGGCTTGTACACTTAATTTAGCAAGGTACTTTCAGTTACAAATTTGCCAGCATTATGTTCTCATAAAAACAATTTCAGATATCGCCTTTAAACTACCAGGAAACGCCCAAATGAGCATGTAATTAAAAATTTTATACCACTGAAGTTATGCACTACGCTTATTACAACTTTCCTTTGACGAGAAAAATTATTTTGCAATTATGATACAGTTCGTACATAGCAAACTTTAATATAATTACGAAAATAATTTCCTCACTTTATTATTTGAAACTGAATGCCTTCATTTAAAGTTTCAACTTTCAGGGATGATTAATGAATTTAAATTTAAAAATTCTTTGCACAATTTTAGAGTATATTAATAAAAGTGAATTGACACAAGAGTTGCAGATTCACAATCGATATTGTTTAATAAAACAAAGTTGTGGTAGAAAATCCTATAAAAAGTGTCTCGTACGTTGGGAGGTTAAATTGAAAGCTGACATCGAAAAATAAGTTAAAAACGAGCTTTTACACTAGAATTTGGAGATTCCTTGCTACACGGTTTCGATTCGATGAAGTCTGCTCACTATACCGTGAAATGATATCCATCGGAGTAGAATGAGATAAAGCTCGTGCTTTACTCGCCGCCGGCCCTGCTCGCTTCAATTTCTACCTTTTAGCATGCCACAATGGCATTAAACTCGCGAAATGCAGTCACCAAGACTTCTTCGTCGACTATTGTCTCGAAGGCTTTTATCGAACAATTTCTGTATCGGTAAATACCAATGGCAGCATCGAGAGCTCGTCCCATAACGGCATAAAGTCATTACAGCTCATTAACTCTGATTACCGAAGCTTACAAGAATCACCGAGCTCTAAATTTTTCAGCTTGGTTTTAATATTTCAAAAGTAGGCATTTTTGCGAAATAAGGCTCAGGTAAGAGAAATAAAAAGTAGGGTAGTTTTCGATTTTAATAGATAACAGATTTTACGGGCTAAATTACTCTCAAAATTGGGGAAACAAGGACTTTTTTCACAAAAATAGGGTAACAATAGAGGAATAAATTATATTACCTATATGAGTTAAAAAGAAACAATTCTTACATCACAAATGTTATATTAAATGTTGTATTCGGTTCATCAATTTAAAAAAATTTTATTCCAATGTTATCAGGGTGAAAATCTCCCAAGAAAATTACGCTCTTACTCTTAAAAATATCCTGTTTTAAATATAAGGATTTTTTAGCGCCCGAGCCAATCTAAAATGTCCTATGTTTACATTTATCCATATGTTGCTAAAATACACGTAAAATCTTTTAAATATCTGAAAATATCATCGTATCCCTTGTCGCTGATTATATTTATAAGTATTCGAAAGCCTTTTTGTAGTCTTTTAAAGTAAAATTGAATGGTTCTCTGGGATACACCTTTTCTCTACTACTCCTAAAGATAAAAAAAAAGTTATAAATCGTTTGAATTATTTCAATTTCAAGAAACGAATAGCTTTTCATGTGTTTGAATTTCAGTTTTGGTCATCGTGTCCAGAGACACATTTCGTCAGATTTTTAATGATATTTAAACCATAAAACAAATGAATTTCGATGAACATTTTACAATATACTTATGTGAAAATCTGTCAAGAATGTAAATAAAATCAGCAATTAACAAATTTCACAAAATTTCGAAAACCGTATATCTTTGTAACGTCATCGTGTCCCGCGTTTTTTCCAGATAAGTGCACTTTTTATAAGGTAAGATATACGTGGAAATACTGTCCGTAAAAACATATTCGTTCTTACAAACTCGCAATTTAAACTATTTTATATTAAGGATTAATACCTTTAAAAAAGTATTACTTTGCATTGATTTATTGTCATTGTGCCCTACGACCGTTTTATGATATCTTGAATGAAGTTGGTCGTTTTGTTTGGAAAGAATAATAATTTTCAAGTTGGTTAACGAAAATAGAAAAAGATTCTTTTCAGAAAATTCATATTATTTATCATTCAATGTAATTACGATATCATTGATTTACAATAAATGTTGAAATATATATTTAATTCGTTCTCTATAGTTCATTCATATATTTTAAGGGTTGAAATGGTGAAATATTACGTTCGTTAAAAAGGTTTAAAAAGTCCATAAATAAATTCCAAATACGTTCC
Organism: Euceroptres primus; assembly: GCA_037177015.1. NCBI lineage: Eukaryota > Metazoa > Arthropoda > Insecta > Hymenoptera > Figitidae > Euceroptres > Euceroptres primus. Next base: position 8,379 of record JBAGKK010099068.1, read on the forward strand.
TTGGTCTTGTTTTCTACTATTTTCGTCATATTTCCAATGTATACTTACAGAAAAAACGTGCTTTATTCATATTTGATATATTTTTTTCAATAAAAATTATTAGGTGACTATTGATGATTTTTTTATTTTTACCCATAAAAATTCACAGCTCCACAAAAAAAATGAAAAGTTGGTTCCAGAAACCAGACCAACCTTATTATATGTTTCCGGGGTTGCTGAATCTGAATCTGGTGTCAGATTTGCTCCATCACGTCAGGTTTTTGAAAAAATTAGCCTTTTTGGCTATTTCTTAAAAACAACATAGGGTGCGAATCTGACGTTCTAGAAACTTCTAGTATGACTCAAATTAAAGACTGAACCTTGTATTATAAGGTGATTATATTTAAAAAATTATTTATTTTGCCTATCTTGAGCGGTGACAGGTTTTTGCTGCGTGCCCGCGTGCTCATCACTGTTTACCACCCGGGCGCCGTAGTGAGCCAGCGCGCGCGCAGCAGAAACCTATTACCGCTCAAGATAGGCGACAAAAATAATTTTTTTCATATAATCACCTCAAAACACAAGGTTCATTCTTTAATTTGAACTTTACTAGAAGTTTCTAGAACTTCAGATTCGCACCCTATGTTGTTTTCAAGAAATGGCCAAAAAGGCAAATTTTCTCAAAAACCTAACGTGATGGAGCAAATCTGACACCATATTCGGATTCAGCAACCCCGAAAACATATAATAAGGTTAGTCTAGTTTCTAGAAGCAACTTTTCATCTTTTTTTTTTTTTTCTTGAGAAGCTGTGATTATTTTTGGAAAATCATCCATTTTTTTCATATAAAATATTAATATCCTTACATTACATTTTAATAAAAATATTTCATCAAAAACATTCAGTAAGTTAATTTGAATCTATAATTATTACGTAAAACGAAAAACGACGAGGAATTTTTTGAGATCAGAGAATACCCGAAGGTTACAATGAATTTTTTCAAACATTAGTAAAAAACATATCGAATTAAATTACTATACGATTTTAAAGGAGTTCAATTTGAAATTCTTTAACTTTTTAATTGTTTAATTTTGGAAACTTTGATATTGAAATCTTCCATTTGCAACATTTTCAAATTTTTAGTTATTCAGTTTTGAGTGCCTCATTCAGAAAATGTTTAATTTTTAAGACTAAATTTAAAATTGTACAACTTCGAATGGATGACTTTCAAAATTTTATTTAAGTCTCTAATTTTTAATTATTTAATGCCAAATTTAAAAATATACAATTTTTTAATGTTTATTTAAAGTCTGCTAGCGAGTTTCTTTCTCTAGTTTGGTCACTTTTATTTTTTAAAAAGTCATTACTGATGCTGTCTTTTTTTAAAGTTACTTCTGGTTACTTTTTTTTTAAATTTACTTTTGGTCACTTTTTGAAAAAAGTCAGTTTTTGCATCTTTTAAATTTTTTTGCTTTTATCATATTTATTGCAAGTACAAATATTGCCACAATTTTACTTTTTAAATTTAAGGGTTAGAATTGATACAAAAATTAAAAAGTTCACAATTGTCCAATTTCAAGTTTAAGACCATGACAAAGATGCAATCGAGCAAGTATCATTCAAAAATTTGAAAAATCACATTTTATAGCGTTTGGAATTCAATAAGAGCCATTCAAAGCCTTCAAAGTTTAATCATTCAATTTAGATTGAAATATAATGTTAAATTTTCTAGTTTTAAGTTTAAATCGCTAAAAATAATACAATTGAAGGGTGTTTCGGTAAAACAGCGTATCCCCTGAAATTTTTAAAAATATTTTTTTTGCTAAAAAGTTTTCTAAATTCGAGGTACATTACAAAAAAAATTTGTTCCAAACAAATTTGAAAGAAAGTTTTAAAATAAATTGTTTTGCCAAAAGTATCTATCACATTTAATACTAACAAGCGTATTTTCTGTACAATGATGATGTAATTTCCTTGTCATAACTTGTGTGTCAGATTGTTTTAAATAGTATAAATAAGTAATTAATAAAATGCAAGAATTAATTGTAAGCAGCTTTTTAATGCCTAAGTAGAGATTAACTGATATTCTTAAGGATTATTACTTCTAAAAAAATTATTTCTTTATTGCCTAGTTGAAAAAAGTGGAGAAAAGTTATTGTGAAAGATTGAGTTAGGTTATGACATGTTTTGAATTTTGAACCTTTTTTTATAGAAGCAGGATCAAGATTTTTCAAAAACCTTTCCAGGGTTCAATTCGACTTCGCGATATTTCGGGGATGGATTTTTGTTTTGTTATTAAATTCAAAAATAGAATTTTGATATCGTTTCTTGTCCCTCCTGAAAAAGTTGATTTCCTTGAGTTAGGCTGTTTTGCCGAAACACCCTTCAGTTTTAAATTAAGTGTCTAAAATTGAAAAATTTTTAATGCAAAAGTTTTAAATTAAATAATGTCGGCCGAGGATATTTTTACGGAAATTTCTGTATAACTAGCATACAACACACAGAGGGCGCAGCTAATATTACGGAGAATTCCGTAACACTAGCTTCGGCCCATTCTATGTTGTGTGCTAGTTGTACGGAAATTTTCGTAAAATAGACACTGCCTAAGTGCCTAAAATTAAACATTAGAAGCACTCCAAATAAGATTAGAATTTCGATGAATTTTTTAATTTTGAAGGCATCTAACTTGAAATTTTTCACATTCAAACATTTCGATGCTTCATGTTTAATCTCACGAGATTTAATAGCATTAAAACTAAAATTGTAAAATTATATTGAAGAATTAAATTTTTAACTTAAAGCTTTAAAGATTTTGAAACACTTGCATTTTAAATATTATACAAATAATAGAAAACTTCTAATTTGATTTATTTTATAGTGTATAATTTTAAGCATTTAAAATTCGAAATTATTTAATCTGCAACGCTCTGAGTTTGAAAATGATTAATTATACATCAAATTAAAAAATTACCCGTTTAGAATACTTATTAGTAAAATTTGTTAAGTTTAGCGGTTTAAAAATAAAAATTCCACTTTTTTTGGATTTGGCTTTTGAATGTGTTTAATTTAAATGCTTCTCATTTTTAAATTCAGAAATGACAAATTATCATCGTTTTGCATTAAAATTATCAAATTTTGTAGACTAACAAAATTTAAAGTGTTCCATATAGTTGTTTTTAATCGTTGCATTTTGAAGGTATATATTAAAATATTGAAATATTAAAATATAATGAAAAACGTCTAAAAATATTAAATGTTATTATGGGTTTTATTAATTGAATCTGTATTTAAGGAGAAAAACGAGAATATAGGGGAAGTTTCTTGAAAAAAGGTTAAAAAGAGAAAATATTTTAAAACGGGGAAAAATAGGAGAATAATAGAAAAACTTGAAACCTGAGATAAACTTCACTGACAATAAGAAAAAAATTTGCTGGATCGATTACGATTCTTCCTCAACATTTTTCTTGCCTCATATCACACTCAAAAAATATTTCTTTGATTCAAGGCATTTTTGCAGTGTTCTATAGATTACAATATTGATTTATTTAGAAAATATTTAAATTTGGTTTCTTTAAATTCGATACCTTCTCTTTTACTCCCATTGTTGTCGAACCATGGCGGAGCTCTTTTTGACATATTTACGTATTTGCCCAGGCTGTTCAGGCAATTAACTGCCCTCGTTGCATTGCCGAATGCAGAGCGTTTGCATTTTTGTCTGCAAGTATACATACAAATATGTATCCATAAATACAGCAACAGACTAAACAGCAAAAGTCCATCCCGTAATATATAAGCAAATAAACGCAATATTTGAGCGATATTTTGTGCGTGTGTCTAGTTAGCGTTTAGAGCCGCTTTAATTAGTTATAATTTGATAGTTAGACTGACTTCAATCGTCTGTAACCTCTGAAAATTTAATGCAAAATCTAAACCAAATTAATTTCGTTCATTTCATTCATGTAATTTATTGCACATAAATAAATTAGTTCAAAATTTTTCCTGACGTAGATTTTAATATTAATTTGAAGTTGAATTACTAAGCTGAATATACACTAGGTTGGTCCAAATTTTTTTTCGAATTTTTATGCATTGACTCTCCAGATTTGTTTGAATCCACACAAAAAATAAATGCGTTTCTTTTAGAAAAAAAAATTATATTTATAGGTTCCGCAAAAAAGAAGTTTTTGTAAATTTTATTCAGAATCGTCAATATTAGGTGAATCGAGTTGAAACGGAACATTCTTCTTCACAATTAGCCATAGAATGCGAATCAAAAATTACTTTTTAAATATCACCCCCATAAGTCTATTTTATAGGGTCCCAAAGAAACCCCATAAATGAAAGATTAGGTTTTGCGAGTTCCTGGCGCTAATTATAGTTTTTGCGGTTTTTTTTTCACAAATTGTTTCTAATTCATAAAATATTAATTTTCACTGATAATTATATTTTTACATAAATTGTTTAAACAATTTATTATTGTTTATAGCAATTTTCTCTTAGAGTAGGGTTAGAAAGTCGCGATTTTTCCGAATTTTTCAACCTGTTTCAGCTTTTCAGTTAGAGCGAGGCAATAATCAAAGTTAACAGAGATTATTTTTTAAACAATTTATTATTATTTATATATTTTATATTTTTTTTAATTTTTTACTTTTTGTCCACTTTTTAATTAGAGTAATGTAATAATTAATTTAAGTTAACAAAAATAATTGTTTAACGTTTAGAGGGTCGGCAATTTGGGAGGAAAGTCGACCTTAGAAAATTGGCTCAAAAGGTATCTTATATCATTGATTGATCATAGACAAAGTCTCGATCAGGGGGTGAGCCAATATATTGGCTTTCCGGTCCTCTAAAGGTTAAACAATTTATTATTTTTTTAAATAATATTCTCTTTAAATAATATTAGAAAGTTGCAGATTTTTCTGAAATTTTCAACTTTTTATCCACTTTTCACTTAGACAGGAGAATTTTTTATATATAAAGTTCACTTTTTGAAATTTTTTTCAGAACAATACAAAATACGAAAAATGTTAAGGAATCAGTTGGTTCACGTGTTCTCTCGCATCGTTTACAAGAAAAATTAAAAAATCTATTTTACGAAAAACAATGTTTAAACAATTTATTATTTTTTAAAATAATATTCTCTTTGAATAATGCTAGAAAGTTGCAGATTTTTCAGAAATTTTTAACTTTTTGTCCACTTTTCACATAGACTGAAGAAATAATTAATGCAATTTAACAAACATAATTGTTCAAACAAATTATTATTGTTCATAACTAGCTTCTCCTATATTAATGCTAGATAGTTGCGATTTCTTTCCGAAATTTTAAACTTTTTGTCCACTTTTCAGTTCGTGAGGTAATAATTAATACAAGTTAACAAATATAACTGTTTAAACAATTTATTATTAATTATAACAATATTCCCTTAGAATAATGCTAGAAAGTTGCGGGTTTTTCTACAATTTTCCACTTTTCATCCACTTTTTAATTAGAGTGAGGTAATAATTAATACAAGTTAACAAACATAATTCTTTAAACAATTTATTATTAATTATAACAATATTCTCTTAGAATAATGCTAGAAAGTTGAGGTTTTTTCTATAATTTTCCACTTTTCACCCACTTTTCAATTAGAGTGAGGTAATAATTAATTTAAGTTAACAAACATAATTGTTTAAACAATTTATTATGATTCTTAATAATATTCTCTTTAAATAATGGTCAAAAGTTGCGTTTTTTTCTGAAATTTTTAACTTTTTTCCACTTTTCACTTATTGTTAGTGAGGTAATAATTAATGCAAGTTAACAAACGTAATTATTTAAACAATTAATTATTATTCATAACTATCTTCTCTTAGAGTAATGCTAAAAAGTTGCGCTTTTTTCTGAAATCTTCAGTTTTGCTTTGACTCTTTAGTTATGAACAAATAATAAATGAACATCAACAAGAATCATTTTTTGAATAGTATTTTGTTTTTTTTTAAGTGAAGTATTTTTACTCTTATGGTAATGTTTCAAAAATACTAATTTAAACAAAAAGGCTACCTTATAGTGGAGATAAAAATAAAGGATGGAATAATTAGGAGCAGGTGGGGTGAGTGGGACTATAAATGACTTGTAAAAATTTTCTTTTGAATTACAACACGAAGTTTATTGAAAAGCATAAAAGAAAAATTTGGAATTGCGCACAATTAATTATCAGCCCCATCCCCCTTCTTCATTGGGTAGAACATGTTGTCATCGATGATAATATACATATATGGAGATAAAAAGGCCTTAATCAAATAATTAATTGATTATAATTATGTTATAATCAATTAATTATTTAAATATAATAATTTACTTGCATTAGTTATTACCTCACTAAGTGAAAAGTCGACAAAAAGTTGAATATTTTAGACAAAACCGCAACTTTCTAGCACTACTACATGCAAAATAGTTATGAATAATAATAATTTGTTGAAATAATTTTTTGTTAAATTGCATTAATTATTAACTCATTCTAAACGAAAAGTGGACAAAAAGTTGAATATTTCAGAAAAAACCGCAACACTCTATCATTATTTAAGGAGAGTATTATTAAAAATAATAATAAATTGTTCAAACAATTATGTTTTTAACTTGAATTAATTATTACCTCTCTCTAATTTAAAAGTGGACAAAAAGTGGAAAATTTTAGAAAAAACCGCAACTTTCTAGCATTATTCTAAAAGAATATTGTTATAAATAATAATAAATTATTTAAACAATTATTTTTGCTAAATTAAATTAATCATTGCCTCACTCTAAGTGAAAAGTGGACAAAAAATTTAAAATTTCAGAAAAAACCGCAACTTTCTAGCATTATTCAAACAGAATATTATTAAAAGTAATAATTACTTTTTTTAAAAATAACTTTTAAACTTTAAATAATTAAAATCTCACTCTAATTGTGAGAATTGTAAAAAAAATTGTAAAAAATTGTTAAAAAATCGCAACTTTATAAGTCTATTCTAGGAGAAAAATGTTATAAACAATAATTAATTGTTTAAACAATTCATGTAAATATCTGATTATCAGTATAAAGTAGTATTTTATGTATTAGAAACAATTTGTATTTAAAAAACCGCAAAAAAGTCATAATTAGCGCCAAAAACTCGTAACACCTTATTTTTCACTTATGGGGTTCTTTTGGGACCCTATAAAACAGACTTATGTGGGTGATATTAAAAGAGTAATTATTAATTTGTATTCTATAGCTAATTGTGAAGAGAAATGTTGAGTTTCAACTTGATTCACCAAATGTTGACGATTCGGAATAAAATTTACAAAAACGTATTTTTTTATGGGAAATACGTGTTAAACTTCATGGGGCTTGCGGAACCTCTAAATGTCATTTTTTTAAACCTTTTATTTTTTTGTGGATTCGATTAAATTTGGGGGTTGAGAGCATAAAAATTTTTAAAAAAAGTGTGGACCACTCTACTGAATAGACACGTTAGTTTGGTTTTTACTATAGTGATTCATTCCAACCATAAAGGACAGCCTACGTGCTTAATGGGAAAATAGGTTAGTGAAGAAGGGAGTTTAGGTATCAGCAGGGAAAGGGGACTTGGAATTTTTAAAGCGCGAGTGGGACGTCTATTCTAATCACATAGAGAAATTGACAAAGAGTCGACAACTGTCAGTGCACAGCTGGGTCACCAACTTGGAGTGGGCAATACCCCAACCCAAAACCACCCCATATTGCCAGAACCACCCGGACCTCTCGCCAAAACTCTCGTCCGTACGCGTGTACCCTAATTTCCTTTCCCCTTCTCAAAATCGAGTCACTCGTGTTTTTCTAAGTGAGCGATATATAATCATCGCTATTCCTCGTTCTCACCCATTCGCTGGTCCTCAATTCAGCACTTGACACCCGTTTCTATCCTTCTTAATAAATTTTAATTGCCAGTGACAGCGTACTTATAAGTTGATTGAATTGATTATTCTATGATAGTTTTGTTTTATCAATATTGATTAATTGTATTTTACGTAATATTAGGATGTTCATGTTATTTGTTTGAAAATGAGGAATGATTATCAGTGGATTATAAATTGTGTAATATGTACCGATAAATACAATGTGTGAAAGGCAAACATTAATTTGACAGTCATGACAGTTCAAATATAGACGTATCGTCCTATTTTGATTTCGGATTGGGGAATATTGCAATATTAGATGCCTTATAGTTGAAACATTTTTGTTTAAATAAGATTAATGACATCGCGTGGATTATTTTTTTCAACAGTTCATATCTAGCACTGGTCAAAAGAAATTGAACTTAAATCAATTAAATAACAATGCAACACAGTTGCCCCAAAACAGTTTGTCATTTTCTAAAAGAATCTTAAAAAGAATCTAATTATTAATCTAATTTTTGAAAGAATCTAAAAGGATTGAAACTTTTCCAGATGACGAAAATAATTTTTTTCATTTTTTATACATTTTTTTGGATCCAAATATGTTGATCCAAATATGTATTTTCTTATTTTTTTTTCTATCTGCACAGGAAAGCAACAGGCCGGAATCCATTTCAAAGCAGGTAGGCTGACTAAATTCAAAGCTCAGAATTTGTCGCCGATGAAATATATTATTTCTGAAGGAAAATAAGAGATTATGTATTTTTCTGATTTTTTCGATCTTAGATGCTAAAAATAAAAAAAATCAAGTATTCTATTTTGATTATGGTTTCCGGTTTCTTTCTAAATCCATAGGAAATTTTTAGAAAAGTTCAAAATTAAAATAATGGCGGTTGTTTTTCCGAAAATAAATAAAGACCATTTTCTAAAAAATCCCACTTTTTTTTCTTAAAAGTTTTATGTTGAATTCGTACCAGTATGACGAAGAAATCAAATAAGTTTTATGCGGGCGAAACCATATTTAGAGTGAAAATTTTTTATATATAAAGTTCAATTTTTGAAATTTTTGTCGGAATACAAGATACGAAAAAATGTAAAGGAAACATTTGGTTCATGTGTTCTCTATAAATTTGGTTCCTCTATAAAAGGTCTTCTTACGTCTTTTCGATATCTTGCATCGTTTACAAGAAAAATTAAAAAATCTATTTTACGAGAAACAATGTTCTCCTGGCTTCAAAAATGTTTTAGACCACATAGAATTTATGGAATTATTTATTTGAGTAAGCAATAATTCATTAAAAATTGGTGATAAAAATAAAGGAGGTTGTACGGAAAAAGCCAATTACCAAAAAAATAAATAACAATAAATATATAACAAAATAAATAATTTAATATAATAAATAACAAAATAAATTTCTAGTTTCTCGGAAAATCTACCTGTATTTTTTCTCCAATTCTTTTGTGCTATGTTGCTTACATAAAAAAGTCATCGCATGAAATGTAAGTGGTCTGAAACATTTTAGAGGTCCGGAGAACATAATTTCTTCGTAAACTTGCATTTTTGTTGTAAACGATACAAGATATGTATCGTAAAAACCTAAGAAACACTTTTATAGATCATTTACGCAGGAACAATATGTTTCCTTACAACTTTTTTTCGTATCTTGCATTGTTTACTAAACCAATTTCAAAAAATGTATTTCATAGAAAAAAAATTCTCCTGTTCCTAAATATGGTTTAGCCTGCACAAAACTTACGTGATATCTTCGCCATATTGGTACGAATTCAGCATAAAAGTTTTAAGAAAGAAAAGAGAGTTTTTGAGAAAATTCAGAAAATGGTCCTTATTTATTTTCGAAAAACAGCCGCTATTTTGTCAACTTGAAACCTTTTTCAAAATTGTCTATGGATGTTGAAAGAAAACGGAAAGCTCTACAAGAATAAAAAAGAACACTTAATTAGCATATTAGAAAAAAATGCCGCATTTTTAAAGAAAATCTCATCTTTTTTTTAAAATTTTAGCATCTAAACACTGAGAAAATAAGGATGAAAGTTGCACATAATTTTTTAGAGAATTGCATTTTTATTAAAACATTTTCACATCTTTCAAAATATATGAGTTTTCATAGAAAAAAAATAAAATTTAAACGATATTTGGGTAAAATTTATCCTGTGAAGTCTGTGAAGTTAATTTTTGTTGCAGACATTTTAACCCTTGGATCGAGGTAAACTTTATCCCTTTTTTTCTGTGACAGTTGAAATATGCATAACTTCGTGAAAAAGGTTTTTTTTAATCAGAAAAATACTTATTCTTTTATTTTTTTTTTAAATTACATATTTGATCGGAGACAAATTCTGCGACTTGAAGTTAGTCAGCCTGCCTGATTTGAAATAGATTCGGTCAAGAGATAAAGTTATTTCGCTAAAAAATTACCTGCAACAAATTTTATCCTCAGTATTTTTTTCTGTGAAGAATGATGATAAATATATATGTTTCCTAGAATTGAAGTACAGAATATTCAGAGAAATTTTACGATTACTGAAGATTCATGTCGATTTGCATAAACGTCGATAACTCCTGACAGTAAAGATCTACGTGTACAATTGTACATATTCGAAGCAGTATTATAAAATGGCGGTGACATGCATTCTCGAAGAATTCGTGGCATTCGAGGTAAGGCAGAGTGAATTCGCAAATGCTGCACATTACTGTAGAGTAATCTCAATGATTACGAGCCGAGTTGCGTGTGCATCTTAGATAAACTGCATTACTGCCTACACGCTCGATTCGAATCTGAGAACTTATCGCGGGAAAAAGTGCTAAATGTTGAGGAAATTATGAGCGGGTATTGCCGGGAAGATCCTTATCCGTGCGTTATATTACGTGGATCAGCATTCGCCCTAAGGTTCCACGACAATCATTCTATACATTTCTTTACTTCTTATTCTAACTTGATGCATTCCAGTCTAATATTTTCTCTAGGCAACGGTTTAAATGGATTTTGTTACCTTCAAGACTGATTTTTACTTGGTCATAAATTATAAATCTTATTTTAGTCGGTGCGGTGTTTCAAAATAGTAAGAACCCAGACTTGGAAAGGCGGAAGATGAACCGAGAGAGATGAGCGATCAACGGTATTTTCACTTTGTATAAAAGTCTTGAACTACTTATAGGGTAATTGCGCCAATTATCGATCATGTACCGTTCCTCGAACACGCAGGTGAATTTACACCAAGGTCAAAAGGTCACGTTTCATGGACAGCCTGTTTCTGATTAGCTATTTCTTTAACTTTTGCAGAATTACTTAATCATATATTCAGCTATTTCTATGAATTTTCCAATCTGTTACTGTAATTTTTACTAGAGTTGTAGATTTTTTAATAGAGGAGCAAGATTCAAATATAAATGTTGAACTCGTAAGAAAAATTCCATTGTGTTTATTTTAGAAACGGTGAGATGTCTTTCTTGGCGAAAAAGTAACTTCGCCTTGTCGTCGTTCTCATTTGTACTCTTTCAACAAACATTTTGTTTTAAAATATCAAATACTTCCATGTCAAGGTGATGAAACAATTTCTCAGTCAAAGCGTAATATCAAAAGTTAGAATAAAGCGTACGCATTCGCTTCCGTCAACATTCATGACAACCTGAGACAAGGAAATCATGTCATGAAATCTAAATCTGAAACAGAAATCTAAATTTAGTTGCATATAAACTTTCGTTCGCAACTGTGGATACGGATCATTGAATTCCTTTTAAGAAATAGTCGAATTGCTTCTTGAATGTGCAACATATAAACCAAGCACGTGCTTATAAGACTTCGAATAACTATAATTCATTTGAAGATTTATAACACTTTCAATACGTCAGATAACAGAAAGCATATTCTTCTATCTTTTAGCGTAGGTTGGGACAGATTAACGTTAGCATTCAATTGAACAGACGGAGAGAATGCAAGAATCGTATCAATATTTCATTTTAGTACTCGGTGTGGTCCAAATGGGCGTGAATGAGAAGTATATTTAATTTAATCTCAAAGGTTTAATGTCTCTTGCCATACATAGCAAGGTGTTACTTTTACGTTTCTCTAAAAATGTAAAAGCCAGGAAGTATCATTTCAATATTTCTTATGAGAGATAAACTGATATATAAAGACAATTTCATTCATCTTTGTAAAGAAAAATACCACAAAAAAGTTTATCCACTACTTCTGGGCAAGAGAACTTTTCCCTTGCGATAAGATCTATTATTATTGGACGGTTAAGTAACAAGAGGTTCACGATTCATCAATGGTTTCTCGAATCGCTAGTTTTCTCCAAGTAGAGATACAAATCGTGATTGAACAATAAAAAAATACTGATTTTCTTGCCTCATAATCGAAGAAGTGAGGAAAGTCAACTTTACATACAAACTCGCTAATCTACAGTTAATAACACGTGTTTAATGAGATGTTATGTTACGGTATAAGCCACTCATGTAAAACTAATTTGTTACGTAATATTGAAACTCTGACAAAAGCAAAGTATAATGTGGTAACGACTGGTATTATTTAAAAATTTTAATCAAGCATGGATGATATAGTCGCTCACGCAGAACATGACTAATTCCATTTTGTCAGAGTGGCAATAATATTGATTTGAACAGTCGTTCTTTTTTCATATGCTCGTGAGAAGTTACGCGTTGCCTGCCATCATTTTTCTTTTACGCAAAATTTGTTAGTCACCCATTGTGAGGCACGAACCAGGTGTATCGATCAGCCTAACCCATGAGGGTGACACGTGCTCCGATTCGCACATCAAACATCCCCTACCGGGACAAGGTTCCTACAACAGTGTATAGGGATGTATGCCCTGCGGTTTCTGTAGCGATGTTCTAGACCCGTTAATCAGTGCTTCATTCGTATGCAGACAATTTAGAATTTACCTATCCCTACTTGACAGACATTCATTGCTTCGGAACTGTGAAATAAGTCCATCTTCCCTTGAAAACTAATTGAAAATTAACAAAGGGGTACAAATTTCTAACTAAATTTTTTAAAGTTCTTTCTGAATACTGTGTGCATGGGACACATTATCCATAAATAAATAGATAAGAGAATAGATTATGCTATTCTCTTGGAAATTTGACTTTTATGTCACATGATTAACATTCTTTAGAGTTTTGCAAAGAATATTTCAAAAAATGTCATGCCATTAGGTTTTTTATTCCTTTATATTTTTTGAACAAACAAATGGCATGCGATCAAACCTGAAGTGCCCGTACGGAGTGAAAAATGCATATGCGCGTCCCTAGGATCCATTTCTATCTGATGAAAATCGGACGCTAAGTCAAATACTGAAAAATATTGAGCATTCCCTAATTGCTCCAATAGGTTGATTATACTCAGAAGGGGGTAATAATCACTCTTTCATTTGCATTTGAAATAATTATATCTAATTTTTTCCTAGATACTTATTTTCTTATTTCTTATTTACTTACAACGTAAAGTATATTGATATTTAGAAATTTGTGAAATTAAATATCATTTCACCAATGTCAAAAAAAAGTGATCTATTGTGAGGGGTGAAAATAAATAATGTGAAATGATAGAAAGAATTGTAACTGCTCCTCTACTATCTTCATTGAGTAAACGATTTATTGCATTTTGTTTGATTTAAACAAATATTTTATTTAACGAAGTTTGTTTGAAATAAAGTTGATTAAGTAAAACAAATCCTCTGTTCCAATGAAATAATCCTATATGGTCATTCAAATATAATAAATATACATAATAAATCCTACATGGGCAAACAAATAGTTTGTTTGCATTAAAAAAAAGATTAAAATTTTTTTTGATTCAAACAATATTTCCTTTGTTTTTTATCAATTCTTTAATGAATCTATCAAATCTTTGTATCTGAGTTTCAATTTCAATTTATTTTCTTAAATGTGTATAATAAAAAATGGCAAGAAGTTAGAAAAAGATGATAGATGTGACTGCATTTTTATTGGTATTATGGTTTATTCTCGAAAGTCAAAGGTTCAAAAGGATAGTGGAGATACTAAAGTATATATAATAAATTGAATATCCCTTATGATATAAGAATGATCAGAAGTCTTCCTCTCCATTATTGACATCAGAAAGGTTTGGTCGCTTTCTCCTCCACGACCTGTTTCAAAGTTATTGTTGGTCTCTCTTTTCGCCCAGGAATCGATAAACTACCATAGGACCCTACGGAAACGAGGTCGAAGAATCGAATCGACCTCTCGTGAAAGCGTCACGATCACCTTCATGGACGAGGGATATATTTTATTGAAAATTAATTAAAAGTTTGATGCACGGAGAGGATTGTATTCTCTGTATATGGCTCAATGGAGAGAGTTCAGCCAATTTGTTGTATGCACGGGATGTGATCAAGGTGGATGATGTTTGAGAAATTGTTAAATAAGAGTCCTCCAGATTTATTCCTCGAAAGTGACCTCATTTTCCTTGAGACGAAATCTCGCAAACAGACACATTTAATGAATACAATGAATTTAATGAATGCAATAAAACTGCTAAAATCCGTTAAAATTAACTTCTTATGGGACTGTGCTTCTTACATAATTCATGTTTCAGATTTCCTGTCTTTTTAGGGTTTCGTAGCCTCGGGCAGAAACCTTTATAGTTTCGGTCTGTTGTCCGTGCGTCTGTCGTAATATTTTGACAGGTAATTGACATATGTCCCAAAAGTGGTATAAGATCCAAAATTGACACAGGACCCAATATAAGCATAGGGCCCAAAATGACATAAAACCCAATATGGACATAGGACCCAAAACTGGCATAGAACCCAATATGCACGTAGGGCCCGATGAGGGCATGCGGCCCAAAACTGGCATAGGGCCCAATAAGGACATGGGGCCCAAATCTGGCATAGGACCTAACATGGACATAGGATCCAAAACTGACATAGGATCCAATATGGGCACATGACACAATATGGGTATAGGGCCCAATATGGACACAGGACACAATGTGAGCATAGGGCCCAAAACTGGCAAAGGATTCAATATGGACATAGACATAGAACCAAAAACTGGCATAGAACCCGATATGGGCACATGACACAATATGGACATAAGACCCAATATGGACACAGGGCACAATATGGACATAGATCCCAAAACTGGTATAGGATTCAATATGAACATAGGACCTAAATATGAACATAGGGCCCAAAACTAGAATAGGACCTAATATGGACATAGGACCAAAACTGTTATAGGACCCAATTTGGACATAGGACTCAATGTGGTCATACGATCCAATACGGACATGGGACCCAATATTGACATAGGACCCAATATTGACGTAGGGTCCAATATGGGCATAATACCCCAAAACCGACATAGGACACAATAGGGACATAGGAAATATTTAATATCATATTTAACTAAGAAGGTTTAAATTGGATATAAGGCCTAATATCAATATAGCTCCTAAAACTGCGAAACCCTTCCTTGTAGGCGCTTGTTTGCACAGAGAGTAGATTTCAAAAGACGAATTAAGTAAAGCAAAGCGAAAAAAGGGTAGAGTGTGCTCGATGGTGCATCAACTTAATGTTCTTCAGGATAAGCCACTAATCTCTGAATACGGGTGTCCCATTTGGTACTGAGAAAGAGCGTGTGATCTGTTGAGAGGCTAGCCATTAAGGTAGTAAAAACTCCCCTCATAATATATCATTTTTCCTACCATCCTTATTCGAATATCCACCCTTATTTCCACCCCTAAACTCGAATCTCGAACGACCCCCCGGTGGAGTATTACCTATACTGTTTGTTCGTGTGCGGATATTACTACAAATGTAATCTTACTTAAGCATATGTCGGCATGACTGATTGGGTAGTCGACAGCAAGGACAAAATAAAACGTACAGTGAGACCCTCTCATCACGTCAGTGGCGTAATCATAGGGGCTCTTAAGAATCCTTACTTTCATTCAACTTTACCTTAAAATCAGAAATATTAGAAATTACATTATTTTATTGACAAAATAATTACTATCTTCAGTGTGGAAATTGCCCCAGTAATCCCTATTAAAAATGGAGCTCCTGTAAGGGCCACAACAGTTTGCTTCGCAAAAAGATTAGAGAAATTTCCTCATCACCTGGCCCACACATGTCCCTCCTTGTTATTCTAATGTGGCATCCGTAATTTGTCTACGTTTATGGTAAACTGGCGCGGCCCATGCAGGGACCACCAAAGGGGTTCATGAAAAATTATAATAATCGGACATTAACGTGGGCACTTGTTTGGGGCCTCGCCCTCGTTAGAATGCCATTTTAGGGTCTCTGATAATTTTGCGAAACCAAACTAATGCGGGCCCTGTTAGTTTTTCCGGTTTCCGTATGGGGGCCCTAATAAAAATAGGGAAAACTAATCAGGGCCCCATAAGAGCTGTATTATAATTTCCATACGGGTTTGCCAATTAAGTTTACTTTCTTAGGGGGCGAAAATTCAAAAATCAAAATGTGTCCCGAGAAAAATACACTTGTTCTAAAGAATATCCTGTTTTAAATGTAAGAATTTTGTAGCAAGTAATCCACTCTACAATATAATATGCTTACTTTTATCCATATGCAACTAAAGTAGACGTAAAATCTTTAAAATATTTGAAAATTTCATCGCATCCCATGTCCCTGATTACATTTCTAAGTACGTATTCACAAGTCTTTTAAGGTGGTTGGGAAGGGACAGGAAGGTTGCTGAAAAAAATAATAAAAATAAATAATAATTGAAAATATTTAATTACCATCTTAAAATGCTTCACTGTACCTGGAAAAAATTGAAACCATAAGAAATGTAATATTTAATAACAATTATTGTAGCTCAAAGTTTTATGGAGTTTTTTTAATTTACTCTCTTTATTAAAAATGATCAGATTGTAATCAATTAGGGCTCATTTTGTTCATTTCACAATTTTCGAAATCTTCACCGATTTTTAAATTAAGGCCGAGGATATAGTTACGGAAATTTCTGTACAATTAGCATACAACACAAAGGAGGGACAGGTTATTGTTACGGAAAGGTTCATATTAATAGCCTCGGACCATACTATGATGTGTGCTAGTTTTACGGAAATTTCCGTAATACTACACATTGCCTTAAATTAATTTCTCATCTTCTAACTACTAATTTTAAAATCTAAGACGGAGAAAGCTAAGAAAATTTGTAAACGAACAAAAAGAGCGCTGAATAAAATCCAATCATTTTTAAAGAGTATAAAGTTAAAAAACTGCATCAAAATTTGACTTATAATAATTATTATTAGAAAAAATATTTTTAATTTTTTTAATTTAATGTTTTTAATTTTTTTCCTGGTAAAGTGAACATTTTTCTCTAAAAATATGTGTTATTAAGTAAAATTACTAATATATTTTAAGATTTATTTTTTTCAAAAACATTCCTGGCCTTTTCCAACCTCTTGAGTAATTGTTTAACCAATTCCAATTTCCAGATACGAATATCTTTTCGTGTGTCCCCAGATTTGAATTTCATCGTTGGTTATCGGGTCTAAAGACACATTTTATCGGGGTTTTTAATGGAAATAGGGTAATCGGTACAATTGTTAATTAGCCCCCAATGATTGGCCTTTTCCTTAAAATGTGCTTTATAAACAAATATTTTCAAACAAAATAAATAAATAAATAGTACAATATTCTTATCCCTTCAGTCTGCGCTATTTATTAGTAATTTTATTTACGTGTATTTCTTAATAAATGTACAGACTGAATTCATCCAATCATTGTTTAAGGGGGCCAATCATTGTATGGATTATTCTAATCAGGGATTCGAACGAAATTAAGGGCCATTTTTCGATATTTTCCAATTATTCCTACAAATTTAAAATAGTTTGGCTA
>JBAGKK010099179.1:0-26115 GCA_037177015.1 Euceroptres primus
CGAGAGGCTTTAATCCGAAAAATATGCTTCGGATCAAAAAATCCTTTTGCACACATATTCTAGACATTCATACCTTTTATTTAATAAAAAAAAATCGATTTAAAAAAAAAGACCAGAACGTCCCCTTAAACCCTTATAATCTATTCATCCAAATAAAATAAATTCAATTTATTTTATCATTTGTAAACTAAATGATTTCATGAATATGATTACTAAGTACTAATTCATTGGAATTATTATATTTATAGTATCTCTATTGCAGTTCGCGGAATTCATATTATTTCCAAGCCCTACACTGAAGGATTTTAATACAATCTTTACTAATAATATATCCTTCTCGCTAAAACATTTCAAAACGTAAATAAATGAATGAATGTTTTTTTTTTAATATAAATTTTACTTTATTCAGTTGAAACAGAAATGCCAGTAATTTTGAATTACATTAAATTGTAATAAATTTTATTGTTCGTGAGATAATTTGTTGGATATGGAGTTTCATGGAAGCGTAGGATAAGTGTCGCAATTACTGCGGGTGTACGTATTGCTGCGATTTCTTTTCCTAATTAGAATAAACTAAGTATTTAACTTTTGCTATAGGGTCGAGTCAATTCTTATTTAATTGTATGAATTTTTTGTGGCTAAAGAACTTATTTATACTTAGTTTATTCTATTTAGGAAAAGAAATCGCAGGAATACGTACACCCGCAGTAATTTGAACACTTACCCTATTCTTTGATAAATTCTCACTAGTTGAACAAAAAACCAAAGAAAGTAATAAATATCTCGGAGATTAAAATGAAGGAACTAGGCTCTTTTCTCCTTTGTTTTTTTTGCGATCATTGCAATCTGTTTCTTCTAGTTTGTATTATTATTAACTATAATGAATAAAAAATTTTCGTTATGTTCTTATATATTTTGAATCTTAGACAAGAATCTCATGTTCACAATAATTTTGTTCATATTATTTGTATACCAATTTTTTTCCATACCTTCTCATTAATAACTTCATTTTTCAATCGAGTGTCGATATAGTACGTACAGAATCTTCTCTTTTGCAAATGATGTCACTTTGTGAAATGATTTCATTTGACGTGAGAGATTTGCATTTCGGTAAAGTTTACAGATGCAAATTTTAATCACATTAACCAGAACACCGGAGGTTACGAACACCCCTACGGAAGCAGGATACTCTCGAACCTACATTGTTACGCAATTAGTATACAGTGGGATTTGCTCGAGATGTTTGTGGGTTCCCTTTGAGTCTCTTTCTCTCGTTCATCTTCTCACTCACGATTGAATAATGCGAACAATAGTTTTCCTCTCTCGAATGTCTGGCCACTCGTCGTACTCCAACTGTTCTTTGAATACAAAAGGATACTATTAGATTTGTGTGTTATATGCATACTTACAGTAATGTATCTCTAATTACAAATTGAGAAAGGAGTTCTCGCAATATTCACATTCCAACAGAATCATATACAAAAGTCAACATATGGATGGTTCTAATTATTCTCAGCACAGGAAAGTTTAAAACACAATCTGCATTTAGGGTAAGATACCCTAATAAGAGACCCTAGCTTTCCACAGTAAATATTGAGCGGACCCTTTTGACAATCACATGAATTTAGAGAAAATTTATAGAAAAAGCTCATAGAAAATTACTAAATATATAATAACAGTTTTGACTTGAAATATGTAACTATATTTGAGTAGTATACTGCCGTCCCAACAGGAAAAGTAGTAACTACACTTTGGTTAAGTCCCTCGTCTTTCTAACCTCAACTATTCAGCATCAAAAATAAATTAGAAAACTAATTTTGATTTTCAATTAAATTGTGACACAAATTTATTCATTTAACAGATTTTTATAAATTTGAATTTCATGAAAAGCATTTTATTTCAGATTTTGTACTGACAGACCATTGCAGATACGACACATCTAGTTACCACTAGAAAATTTCCATGTATCGTATCTGCAATTCCGTTATGAAAAATTGAAGAAAAAACAATTTCTTGACGTCAGATGAAATTTTAGTTCAAATTTTTCCTAGAAACAGTGTTTTTATACATTTTTATGTATATTTTGTGCGAAAATGTATCGTGCAAATGTGAAATATTAGGTTAGAAGGATAGGGGACTCATTTAAAATGTAGTTACGACTTTTCTTGTTGGAACGGCAGTATAAAACAGTGATTTTCCAATTGGAAACACTTTATGGGAAACACTATATTTTAACATTTCTTCTTTTTTCGAATATAGCTATATAGCTTCACCAATTTTTAAAATAAGTAAATTTCGAATAATGCAGAAACACTTTATTGGAAACACTATATTTTAACATTTCTTCTTTTTTCGAATACAGTTATATAGCTTCACCAATTTTTAAAATAAGTAAATTTCAAATAATGCAGCTTTTAAACAAATAATTAAAAATTATTTTGTATTTAATTTAATTTTTTATTAAGAAATTTTCTTTCTTTCTTCCTTTCTCTAATATTATATTTGGGAACTTGAAGTTTAATTTTCTACACTTTGTAATGAAATATTTATATGAATATCACCATCTGGTAACTGCAGTACAAAAGGAAGTATATTTACAAACCGTAATACCTCTGGAGCATATTTTGCACCGCAAGAGAGAGCATTTTATCCGAAAGTTGTGCTCTGGAAGCGTACATAGAAAGACACAACTTGGAGGCTCGTTCGAACATGCGAGTCGTCGAATTTCAATTCAAGAGAATTTAAGGAGGACTCAACATTCGCAATGCCAAACTATAGAGTCGCTTATTTCTCTCTTCGATTCCCCTCTCGTATACCTACTCACGCAAAGGTTTGAAAAGTAGTTCTCTTTTCTTCTGACTCTCATCCCACGATATTCTTCCTTTCACTCGCGCGCACCCCAACCATAAAAAGAGAGAAGACCCACCTATTTTCTCTTATTCCGGAAGAAAAGCGGCGGATGTCGAGAAACGTCGTTGCTGCAGCTATTCGCTCGAAAGGAGTTGGCATATATTTTCGCGCTAAGATGAATAAAATATCAAAACTAAGTTGGGGAGATCGGAGGAGACTGTAATACTGCGTATACGTATGAACTTACTCGTAGTGGTACCATGTATTAAGTTATTTAAGGAAGAAGCCGGAGAAATAGGCCAACACGCCAATCTTGACTGCCTAGAGCACACCGAAAATCCGATAAAAGGCTGGCCCAGATATTTTCTGTGACACGTAATACTCTCAACGTTTATCCACCCTCGTCCCCTCAGCTCCCCTTTACCTATTTTCTTTTTATGCTGCAACTCTTTCCACATTCTCGTAGGGCAAGAGAAAGATCTGAGGTGTAGGAGAGTTACAAACATACAAAAGGTATAGAAAGAAAAACTTCTGATACTATCAAGTTTTAGTTTTCTTTTTTTTTCAATTTTATAGGAATGAAAGAACTGGACCGAATCTATTTCAGATCAGGCAGGTTCTACACTTATCAAGTCGCAGAATCTTTTTTCGACGGAATATGCCGTTATTTAGAAGAAACTCGGCTTCATGCAAGGTAGATGACCCAGTAATTCCTAGTCACTTAAAAGAAAATGTTTTAACAATCTATTGATTTAATAAATAACTGAATAAGTAAATTAATTAATATTAATATTATCACGATTATTGGAACTAAGGCCATGGCGACTGGGTCGTTTACCTTATTCTTCCGATTAGAGAAAAAATGCTTTTCCTTAAATTCATCAATTTTTCAATTTTTAATCCCAAATTTCAGAAAAGGACGAAATATTTCTTCTAATCTTCTTAACTAATGAAAATATTCAAGGTTTCTTTCTTGCTTCTAGAATGGTTTATCGTTCTCTTTTGAAATCTGCAGGATTTCAAATTGAAACATGATTCAAAATTAAGAAAGAAAATATAAAAATTCGACTTTCTCGAAAAACCCGCTTTTCTATTTTCTATCCATTTTCTTTTAAATCTGTACTGATATTAAGGAAAGTATTTTTTATAAAGCACAATTTTTAAAAAATTTTCTCAGTGCAAGAAGTAAAAATACCTTCAACATTTTCTCGATGATCCGAATCGTTTATAAGAAACATTGGAAAATTAGATTTTACAAAATAAATATTGAAAAAAAAATCGTAAAAGTATTTTAGACCACATAGAGAATTTATGCGACCCAGGTGGAACAATTATGCATAATAACACTGTTAAAATTTTTTGTATTAATTTTAATACACATGAATTGGAAATTTTTTTCAGTTACGTATATTAAAATTAATACACCTATTTAATACACATGTATTTTAAAAATGCACGTATATTAATGGCTCGTACGCCTCATGTCGGTAAAACAGGTAGAAATTTTTTATTCCCTCCAATCTTTTAATTATTGTTTAAATAAAAAAGCGGTGTAAAACTAATTCGGTGATTTTTTAATTAGGCAGAAAATGCAAAGTACAGGAGGATACTTCGTCCAAGAATCACTGTAAATGTCAAAATTTAATGGCAGATATGTCTACTGTTAGATTAGGCCAAAAACATTCATTATTTGAGAGAATATTTTCATCCAAAATTCATTCCTAGTAATATAGAAAGGTAGAAAATACTTTCCGACAATATTAAAAACATAACTTTATAGCAAGAATTAATTGCAAGTTATAATGAAACGAAATAGAACGATTTTTTAAGGACACTACTGTTTGTATTCAAATATATACATGTATATTAAATAAGTTTCATAGACTTTTCTATTAAAATTGATATAGTTCCAGTATAAAATCCAGAACATTTTTATCAGTGAAAATATCGATAGTCACTATGCAAAAAATTATGCATAAATTGTGCACATACAATAAATCTGAAGGTATCAAAATGTTGCAAATAGTTGAAAACTAGTTGTTATTTGTTTGCAACATTTTTATTGCAAACAAATAACAACTAGTTTTCAACTATTTGCAACATTTTGATACCTTCAGATTTATTTTATATGGGGCATTATTTTTCAAATTTCCCAACGGATCGGGCTCACACTCAGGCTACGTGTTGTCCTACTGGATTGTGATTTTACCAAAAAATATTTTTTTGTTTTGTCGAAAAGAAACCAAGTTAGAAAGTGTGAAATTTTGAATTTTTTGGTAGAAACTCTCCACCCCGAGAATATTTTCCCCTTTTATAAATAGTTTTAAAAAATTGAACCTGAGATTCTTTGATAGATTTTTTCATGTCCTTTTCATTAGTTAAAAGTATTTTTTGAAAATTTCAAAATTTGATCTAGATTTATCAAAATCAAAAATAAAGTTGACTATTTTTTAAGATGGACAATTTTGATTTTTTTAAAAATCTTTTAGGTATAAAGCTGAAGTTTTTTACAATGAGATCCTTGAAAAGCCAAAAGGGCGTTTTTTTTGTTTTCGAGAAACTCAATTTTGAGAAACCTGATATTTTCAAAACATTTTTCCTACAGGCGCAAAAATGACGGCAAATTTTTTGCAGGTACTTTTTAATAACAAACAATAATACAAAAATAAATTTAAAAAAATTTTTGTCAATTTTAGAATTTCTTAAAATTGGAAAAAATACATTTTTTGAATATGTTTAATTGCACTTTTGAATATGCAAAAAACATTTGTATTTATTATATTATGATGTACATGTACATGTGATTTGCACATTAAAAATGTGCAATTAACCAAACTCAAAAAATTTTCATTTTTGCCAATTTTCAAAAAATTCAAAAATCAATCGAAAATGTTTTTTTTATATTATATATTATTGTTTATTATCAAAAACTGTATCCGCAAAAAATTTGCTGTAATTTTTACGCCTATAGGAAAATTTTTTTGAAAACATCAGGTACTCGAAATTCAGTTTCACGAAAACAAAAAAAAAGTCCTGTTTGCTTTTCAAGGATTTTATTAGAAAAAATCTCAGCTTTCTTTCTAGAATATTTTTTGAAAAAAATCAAAAGTGCTCATCCTAAAAAAAGTCGATTTTATTTTTTGGTTTTGATAAATCGAGGTCAAATTTTGAAATTTTCAAAAAATGCTTATGATCAATCGAAAGGTAAGGAAAAAATCTATCGAAAGTGTCCAGGCTCAGCTTTTTAAAATTATTTATGAAAAGAGCAAATATTCTCGCAGCAGAGAGTATCTACCAAAAACTTCAAAATTTCGTCCCGTCTAACTCAGGTACTTTTCGACAAAACAGGAAAATATTTTTTGTTAAAATTACCATCCAGTAGGATAATACTTAGCCTAAGTTTGAGCCCGATTTGAAATATTCCATTTTCAGGTTGGGAAATTCGAGAAATAGTGCCCCATATATGCATAATTTATGCATAATTGTTTGCATAGTTACTATCGGTAGTTCATTATGCATAAATTATGCATAATTTTTCTACCCGGAGAAGACTTGCTTGGTATGTAATCAAATGTTCAACAAAAAATTGGTGAAAAAAAATGAAGGTTGTTTTTTCGAAAAAAAATCAAATCAACAGGTGACTGTTTGGTCCAATGATCTTTTGAACCAAAGTTAGAATTGATTTAGTACCTTCCGGATTTGTTTTCTTTTCGCGGTTTTTTTAAATACCGAAATAGGTCTTGAATGAAAGGATGCTGTTTACTAAGAAAGCAGAAGCAGTAAAATTATGTTAATAAAACGTAAACAGTGCTTCTTCATGAAGTTTCACTTAAAACCTCAGACAAAATTGGAGTTCTCTTCTATATCTGCCCCTTTTCTTTAACGAAACCAGCGGAATTATCAGGAATTTCCTTCCTTCGTACGTATATGTTCGCGCATTCTTGCCAGATAAGGATTTCATTTCTCCAGGGAGTTTCATTAAACGGTAATTAAGTTCCTTCGCCGCTCGTGGAAACCCTGTGGCCCCGAAGACGGGTGGTTCTTGTGGCGTATCATTATAAACCGATGCATCTTAATCGTTCTTTGCCTCCATCCTCACTCTGCTCACTCTGCTCACTCTGCTCTGCCGACCGAGACTCCAAACCCTTTGGTGGGCTCTTTACTTCCTCTTTCCCAGTTTAACCCCTACCTTGTTTCGTTTACTAACTTATTACACGAAGATTAGATTAACTTTCGAGCGCAAAGCCTGTTTATTCTGGTACTCTTCAAATTCCCCCCTCCCCCTTCCTCTCTTTAATTGACATCAATTTTTAAAGCCTGGAAGGTTACGCTTCTCCCCGTCTTGATCGATTCTTATGTATTAGCTCGAGGTGATTAATGATTGTAAATTGGTTTAAATTCATTTAACTTAAAATTGACATTTTAAAAGGTTCTTATCATTTTCCAGAAAGTAGAATACTGCTTTGTGGCATAATTAAAAGAGAAATATTTAATCAATCACTATATATTTTGCGGAAAATAAATAATAAATAAGTATCAGTTGTTTACAATTTTCCAGTAATTAAGTTACACTACAAGATTGATGAAATAGTGATGCTCGTCGAGCACATTCGAGATGAAATCGAGGCTTGCCCGAAACATGTGTATGAGTTCAAAAGTTCATGCAGATCAAGAATCCATAATATAAAAATCAGACGAGAATTCTCGTCTCGTTCGTCTCGATAGAAAACGAGATTCTCGATTGCCATCCAGTTTTAACTTATCCGATCATGTTTCAATCAAAGTAATTTTTGTCTCGGAAATGCTCGACGTGCATCACTAATTAAAATATTTCCGAAGGGTTATCAATTCGACCAATTGAATCAACACTGACTTTAGTCCTTATGAATTCAAGTAGCTTCACATGATTTCAAGTGACTTTAATTAACTACACATACTACAAGCGACTTCAGGTGACTTGAATTCATTCAAATCAAGTGGTTTAAATAGTCTTAAATTGCCTTGAATGAAAGCAAGTGACTTCCAGAAATTAAGTGACTTCAATTTGAAGTCACATCAAAGTATCAGCTGACTTCACGTGACTTTAATGACTGCAAGAGACTTTAAAAATTCTTCTCAAAATGATGGATTTTTTTTCTGTGAGGTTATTCAGTAAAAAAGTACAAGGAGAAAATTTATTTATTAAAATTTACCCAATTGGTTCGATAAATGGAGGATATTACTGTATTTAGAGAAAATTTACACAGAGTGGCCGCTGGACCGGGAAACCGGAAAATGACCGGGAATTTTTTGTGACCTGGAAAAACCAGGAAATGCTCGAGAATTTTTTTGTTGACCGGGAATTTTTAAAATTTTTTTAGAAAATGCCCGAAAAAGTGCAGAAATTATTGATTAAGAGATTAAAAAACTGAATAACTAAATAAAACTTTTTATTGTATAAATGTTAGTACGATAAATATAAAATATATCTCGTTTAACAATAACATTCTGTGATCTCATTTTGTTTACAAAATATAAATGCTTATGACCGAATCCATTTCAAATCAGGCAGGCAGTGCAACTTCAAGTCACAGAATCGGTCGTCTATGAAATATTTTGTTTTTCAAAGGAAATAAGAAGACACGTATTTTACCGTTTAGAGAAAAAATACTTTTTACGAAATTATGAGTATTTGAATTCTAAGCTTCTTTTTTCAAAAAAACACAGCATTTTCTTTAAACTGTTATAACTTTAGACTCAATTAAAATATTTGACTTTTCTTTCCTGATTATAAATAAAAATTTCTTGAAGAATAAGAAAATAATAATATTTTTCCAATTCTCAAAACGACATGTCCAGATTTTATTTAGTAGATGTTATAAGTTGCAACTTTTCCGTACGATACCGAAACGTTGCGACTTATAACATCTACAAAATAAAGTCTGGACGTGTTGTTTTGAGAATTGGAAAAATATTATTTGCTTATTCCTCAAGAAATTTTTATTCATCTATCCCGGACGTAAAAAAATTTGGATTTAATATCTTTCCATAATTTAGAATTTCCTGATTATGGTGAGGTTTATTGGCTGCTTTCAAAATCCGCCAGGAAATTTAAAAAAATATTGAAAATTCGCAAAATGGCGACGGTTTTTTTGAAAAAATTAAAAGACGATTTTCTCAAAATCGTACCTTGTTTTTTGCCCAAATTTTTTTGCTAAATTGGTACTCATGTATGAAAAAAATAGATAAGTTTCATGCAGGCGAAACTGCTTTTGTAAACAGGAGAATTATTTTTAATGAAATCGAATTTTTGAATTTTTTTATAACTGATGGCACGTACGGAAAAATATTAACAAAAATATCAACAGCAATATCAACATTTTTCCATGCTTTAAAAAAGTTCTACGCAAAAGACCTCTTAATGTTTTATGATATCTTGCATCGTTTGTGAGAAAAATTCGAAAATGTAATTTTCTAAAAATAGAAATTGTCTTGGACTCAAAAATGGTTTGGCCAACATAAAACTCGCTGGATGGTGTCCTGCTGTAAACTTAAATTTTTAAAAAATATGTATTTGAAAAAACTAAAAAGATGGGTTTTTGGATAAAATCGTCATTTTATGTTTGCAGAATTCAATTAAAAAAACATGATCGATTATATTGAAAACCCATCTTTTTAATTTTTTTCAAATATTTTTTAAAAATTTATGTCTACATAAGGAAACTATCCAGCGAGTTTTATTTTGGCCAAACCATTTTTGAGTCCAGGACAATTTCTGTTTTTAGAAAATCACATTTTCGAATTTTTCTCACAAACGATGCAAGATATCATAAAAAATTACGAGGTATTTTGCGTAGAGCTTTTTTAAAGCATCAAACTTTTTTGTTGATATTTTTTCGTATGTGCCGTCAGATGTAAGAAAAATTCGAAAATTCGATTTCAAAAAAAAAATTCTCCTGTTTACAAAAATAGTTTAGCCCACATGAAACTTATTTATTTTTTTCATCACATGATTACCAATTTATCAAAGAAATTTGGGCGAAAACAAGGTAGGGTTTTAGACAAAACAGTTTTTTTTATTTTTTCAGAAAAACCGTCGCCATTTTGCGAATTTTCAATATTTTTTTACTTCTCTGGCGGATTTTCAAAGAGGCCAATAAACCTCACCATAATTAGGAAAGAAAACTCAAATATCTTAATTGAAACTAAAGTTATAAAAGTTTAAAGAAAAATGTTGTGTTTAAAAAAAGAAGCTTAAAATTAAAATGCTCATAATTTCGTGAAATTTTTTTTTCTTAAAACGGTAAAATACATGTCTTCTTATTTCCTTTCAAAAATAACATTTCATAGATGACTTTAAATCTGAATTAGTAGTTTTCTCTTTATGAAATAGTGCCGAATCGTTTACCAATTGATTTAGTAAGCGTTTCTACTAATTTTTAGTAGAAAACTACTAATTGACGTAATAAGGGTTACTAATTTATTTAGTAAGCCTTACTAAGTAAATGAGTAGTGTTCTACCATTAATTAGTAGTTTTCTACTAAAAATTAGTAGAAATGCTTACTTAAGCAATTGGTAAACGATTCGGCACTATTTAATTAGTAGAAAACTACAATTCAGATTTAGAGAGTAAAATATTTATATTACATTAATTTAAAACTTATCCTCTCGTTTAACTCACAGTGACATTTCATTATATAAAATAACCTAATGTTACTTTCAGAAACATATAAAAATGTTCGCCTTAAAAGCATTAATCGCTAGGGCTTAGTTGAAAAACCTCCATTTGTACTTCTTCAATAATGTAAACTATTTTAATGTTCAATCAAAAAGAAATTCATGTTTGTATGTTCAGAATATTAAATAAAAAACATTGTAAAACATTTAAAACTCATTGCATTAACTTTTATTCACTGGAAACTATTTATTAATGACCGGGAAAAAATTTTCGATGACCGGGAAGTGACCGGGAATTTTTTCGGCGCTGAAAACGGCCACCTTGTTTACAGTTATTTTAGGATTTAATACAAAACAGACCTATAAATAATACAAAAAAGTTGTGTAAAATCTTAAGTCCAAAAGTGAAAATTCTGATATGTAATAATTGATATAAGGATTTTATTATGTTCATACCAGTATATTATAAAATAATGCAAAGTAATGTAAATTTTTAATTAATGAATTATAAAAAGTTTACATTCGTGTGATATTAACAATTTACTTAAAAGGAAGTATAGATTGGAAAATTTATTCAGAGATTTTCCCTTTTATTGGTGGCATAGGAATATATTACAGTATATATGCAATAATGCAAAGTAATGTAAATTTTTATCAAATGAATTATACAAAGTTTACTTTCGTATGATATTAAAGATTCACTTAAAAGGAAATACAGATTGAAAAATTTATTCAGAGATTTTCACTTTTATTGGGGGTATAGGAATAATTACAAAACAGTAAGGTAAAATGAGAAGCGCTAGCGACGTCAGCATTCTCAGGGCTGAATTTTAAAGCCAAGTCCCCCGTAGAAACTTTAACATTTTAAAGTTAGGTTAGCCCTGAGGTTTAGTTGTTGAGGATAGAACGCGTTAAACGTAGATTTTTTAGGTGGTTCGAAACCCGCCGCAGCGTTTTCGATTTTTAATAGCGTTGCAAGCGTGCGATTATATCGTATGTAATGTATTGTAATTTAATGTAATTATTTAAATTAAATTGTGTATATGGACCAACGATATATTTATACATTGTATGTTATGTGTAAGTATGCGTGTAGTAGTAATGACCTTCCACAGAATCTGGACGTAGCATGAATGTTTTTTTACTGATGGCGCACGATATTTTACATGACTGGCATGTAGAATTCACATATTTATTTTCTTTGCTTGAATCTGTACCTAATAGTTCGTCTCATTTTACCTAACTGGTAGGTAATCGACATCTCATTTTACCCAACTGCCAGGTAATCTTTATTCACTAGTTATATTATTTCTTACTGAATCGCGAATTAAATTATAATGAATTTTTATTAATAATTTATATTTTCATATAAAATATTACCCTATTTCATTTTACATAACTGAAAGTGAAATTTTAATAAAATGCCGTAATGTGCTCGGTTTACCGAACTAAGTTATGTAAAATTTAACAAATAAATATTCTTCGTGTCAATGTAGTATATTATGTACATATGTGAAGGTACAAAAAGAAAAAGGGGTGATTCATGAGCTCAGAAAAAAAACGTGACAACCTGAAGAAGAGAGGCGGACGTGATGAGCATTACAGAGTGAGATGCTTAATAAACTATTAAATAACTCCTACCCTTAACGCAGAGACATTTTGAATTGAGAAACACCCTCTCCCTTATATCTCACTCGATTTCCTCTCCCCTTTTCTATACGAGTCTAAGGATGGCTCATAACTTTGTGGTCCTTAGCTCACACTCTTGCCTCGTCTCTTTCATCTCTGCGGAGCATTCTTATCCCGGAGACGCCTTTATATCGTAATTACCATTTTTATCCTCGCTTCGTGCCACGACTCGACGGCGTCTCCGACCCGACGCTACGAACCTCCTTATAGCGTCGTCCCATTGGAATTCATTAAAGTCTTGGGAGTATTCTCGCTTAACTAGAAGACTTTTCTTTCTTCGCGCGTCCTGCCTCCGAAAGATTTTCGAG
Source organism: Euceroptres primus (assembly GCA_037177015.1). Classification (NCBI taxonomy): domain Eukaryota; kingdom Metazoa; phylum Arthropoda; class Insecta; order Hymenoptera; family Figitidae; genus Euceroptres; species Euceroptres primus. Next base: position 12,505 of record JBAGKK010099179.1, read on the forward strand.
CAGGCAAACAGGTAGTAGACAGAGAAAAAAATTGCGTACAACGTTACTAACGAGGATAGTGATAACGACGCGAAGCAATTTCCACGTGGCGAGGTTTTAACTTTTAGTCGCTACCCGAGTGCTAAGTTGAATTGATCTTGAAAAAGGGAATGGGGCTGCTGGTTCATCTTATAAGATGAGAAGAGATCCTTTCCAGTTTATATAATTGCAATACCTTAAGTTGCCTGAAAGTCGCTCGAAAAATATTCCAGAAACGAGCTCAAATTGTATTAATCTTTTTCATTTTCTACCAGGCTTATTATATTTTTAATTAACCAAAAACATAATAGAAAATTGAACAAATGGAACAATTTAAAGCAATGAGAAAAAATGTACAGTCTGTGTTACAAGAAGGGAACCCGCAAAAGTCAATGAAAACTGCAAACTAGGTATAAATCATGGTTATGATCCGATAGAGGGGAATTTACTCTAATGCGCAATATATTGAAGATGCCACAATTTCTGCAATATCAGTTGTGAGCATTCATTTCTTATAAAGAGTTTGATTTACTGGCTTAGAAAAACAAACAAGAAACATGTTCAAACGATGACACGTTCTGTAAACAGTCTTACAAGAATGTGAAACACTTCAAACATAAAGTATGGAAGGTAATCTTTAAAACTATCTCTAGAAACATTTAAAACCTGCAGTGGTTGCGAAGTTATTTGTTGCAAAAAAGAATAGTGAAATTTTCACTCCTTGCTGTGCTTTAAATTCGATGTCTGCATGAAAAATAGTCAAAATAAGTTCAAAAATAGTTCATTCGAAGCAGAAATTTCCAGAGAAAGTAATTATTATGACGAAGATTAATTGTCAGGTTCGGTAAAAAAGTTATTTAGAATCAAAATTTCTCAACTGGTCACCTGATTTTCGACTTGATGTAGAAACCTGGAAATTTTTATATGAATGGAAAGCTTTTGACTATAAAAAAAGACCCCCGGCGGTTATATCGATTTTTGAAGAAGTACTCAAGCGATCAATAAAAATTGCACTTTTTTCAGAAATTAATTACTCCTGAACCATTACAGATTAAAGTCTAAAATTTTGTGTCAACATTACTTAGTTAAGGTTTTATCCAACGATCATCATGTCTTAGTCAGATTGTTTAATTTTCGTTTTTTTAATAACAAATAAGTAAACAAATAATAATATTTATGTGTTTTACACACGTAAATTCGTAATTTTTCTTGTTGTTCTGTGCATAGAACGTTCACGACGTTTGCCGACGCAAAAAATAAATGAAAAACATGTGCGTACTGGCACGAACTTGCACGCATAGTACGCCAACGCAAGAAACAAATGAAAAACATGTGTTTAAACAAATGAATATTGCTTAGCAGTGTACATATGGTTCATATCGTTGTCACTCTGTTATCGTCTAAATTCCGTGTACTTATGGTTTTTCTCAGCCAGAAAATTGTGTTTATGTACTGAATTCTAATCTGTATTGTTATTTCACATTTTAGGCGATTTTGTAGTCATGTATGTCATGACTTACATACGTAAGATCCCACTAAATTCTCGAATTTTGAATTGGGCCTTTCAAATATGAAAACTAAATTCTTACGAATGCATTTATGCTTTTTTTTTTGTTAAGGAGGTTACAGCATTCGTGTGCGCGGCCCATTTTTAATGTTCATATGTTTAAGACGTGAATATACATGACCACAAAATCGCCTAAAATGTGAAATAATAATACGGATTAGAATTCCGTGCACAAACACAATTTTCTGACTGAGAAAAACCAAAAGTACCTGTAATTTAGACGATAATAGAGTGACAACGATATGAACCATATGTACACTGCTAAACAATATTCATTTGTTTAAACACATTGTTTTTCATTTGTTTTTTGCGTCGACCTACCATGCGTGCAAGTTCGTACCGGCACGCACATGTTTTTCATTTGTTTTTTGCGTCGGCATACCATGCATGCAAGTTCGTGCCGGTACACGCGCGCTAGCAAAGCGTGCGCAGCGCGAGAAAAATCTATTTTTCATCGTTAAAAATGACGAATATCCAAATTTTTCATATTCTATTTCGTGAAAGTCCTATGCACAGGACAACAAGAAAAATTACGAATTTACGTGTGTAGAACACATAAGTATGATTATTTGTTTACTTATTTGTTATTAAAAAACCAAAAATTAAACAATCTGACTAAGACATAATGATCGTTGAATAAATCCTTCATTAAGTAATGTTGACACAAAATTTTAGGCTTTAATCTGCAATGTTTCAGGAGTAATTAATTTCTGAAAAAAGTGCACGTTTTATTGATTGCTTGAGAACTTCTTCAAAAATCGATATTGCATAAAAACCGCCAGGGTTTTTTTTTATAGTCAAAATCTTTCCATTCATATAAAAATTTCCAAGTTTCTGCATCAATTCGAAAATCAGGTGATCAGTTGAAAAATTTTGACTCTTAACAAATTGTCATTAAAAATTGAGGAAGCGAAAATGTGAAAGTCTAGAATTTCACTGTTTTCTATTCTAGTCAATATCTTAAAAACCAGTGGTTCTATTTTTATCCACAAATGATCAGTTTGAAGCTTTTTTTATGTAGATTAAGCCCACAAATTTTCATCAGCTTTCGATCATTTTGCTTTAAATGGCAGCAAATTGAAAATAATTTGTCTTATTTTATGTCTGAAATTGGCTTAAAATATCTATGTAACACGATTCGTATAAAAGAAATAATACGATGCTTTTTTTGCGTAATAGAGTTAATACTTGTCTTTCAGATCATAACCATGATTTATACCTAGTGCTACGTATAGAATTTATATTTGAAAACAATTAAATAACAAAAAACAGAAACTGAAATTTTACCCTAAATTCCTCGTTTTGCTTAGGACTTGAAAAAAGTCCTAATGCGGGATAAGGATACCAAAGAGAATGCTAAGGAATCTTTAATATTTATGTTGCATATTTATTATCAAATCTTTAACAAAGGTGGTTTTGATTTTTAAAGTTAATTGTGAGTCAGAGGCGGGAAAGCGAGTTCAGCTGAAGTTGGCAGCACCTTTAACACACTTATGAAATAAATTATGGAAATTTTGATGGTGGACAATGTAAAAATAAATTGTTCTATTACTCACTTTTTATTTATATCGTAATCCAAAAATATCTCAGATTCTTAGATTGTTCATTGTTATGCTTGGTCCAAAATAACTCGAAAGGAGATTATTTGTTTTCACCACTTATACATTTAAAATTTAACCGCACAACTCACACTGAATACTTGTTCAAAATTCAAAACTATTCAGCTTTTGAATAAGTTTACAAATAAATAAAAGAACTAATCCTGAATTTAATTAAACTGATTATTACCTTACTGACTTATTACTCGATGATTTGAATTACTTTACGTATATTTAACTCGGTTTAATTCGCCCGATCTGAATACCTTCGCACTGAACTCTTTATCTATAAAATTGATTCAACTGAGTAAACTCTTTAACTATTTAAACTTGACTGAACTCTTTTAACTCTTTATAACTTGCTGCTATCATTTTTTGATGTACTTATACTTTAGCGGGTTCCCCTCTTGTAACACAGACTGTATTGCTTCAATTATTATATTTTTTTTAGAAGTAAAAGTAATTAATAATTTCCTTACGATGTTCTTTTTTGACGGAAATTATTAATTTATTGGAAATAGCTGCCCCGTAAACAGAAAATAAAAGCGTTCAACATATGAATTGGTCGGGAGATTGATAATCGATATTTGCTCCATTTTTATGAAAATTGCGTCCACTTACGCTTGGAATCTACCAGCGGTGGCGACATCATCTGAGCGAGAAGTGAGGGGAAGGGGCGCTTATATTTTAAAAAAAGGTAAATGACGACCGGTTCTATCAACGTAATGGAATTAGAAAATAACGAGCCACTTTTCTCAGTTAGTAGCATTAACCGATAAGATGTCCTACCATGCAAAAATGCCTCATTCCAGTCCCTTAGAAAACATGCGAGGTTGCGCTTATGCTAATCACTGCTCAAGTAGTCTGGATCGTTTCAGCATATCAAAATCGTGAGTCTTAATTAAGTGCTACTTTATGAATCGATTATTATTCACATCATCATTCTTCTTAACCTCGCGTAGGTACACTGGGTCTTTAAAGGAACAGTCAAAATTTCAAACTTGAATTTTCCTCCGCATTTTTTACTATACTTCAATTTTTATTAACAACGGTTTTAAACTTTTGACTTTGGCAACTTCTGGGCCATGTAGTAGACATTTCGAGAAGTAACCTTGAATTTTTTCAGATTATTTGAAAGCCTAGAAAACTTTGAAAACCCGTCTGTTCCCTAGAAAACCCAGTTTGCTCATCGTGTCTTGAATAATATTGTGAAGGGGAATTGTGTCTAAAATGGTCACTCCGCTAAAACGGTCAATCTTTAATAATTAACTGGTTAAAAGCAATAAACGCCAGTTTTTTGTAAGAAAATATTGTGAAATGAAATACACACCGATGGCAAATGATTTTAAACATTATGTTTCGTATGAAACGGTACCTCCGAGTTAGCATCTAAGTTCACTCGGTATGTTGTATTTTTTTGGTCTTTTTTTATGAGCAAATATAGTAGTTTTGAAATGATTTAGACTGCATTTTGTAATTACTTTTTATGATATATTCTTCAATACTTTAATACTTAATACAAGGTTTTTAGAGAGACTTCTCTCTGTTCGCGATCGAATTAATTAATACTAACTCGTTTTCCATTGAGCAGAAGTTCCTAAAATTCCCTTTCCCTCTCGTTATAATAAAATTTTATGGATTTAGGACCGAGGAAAAAGAAAATTTCAACTTTCTAAATAGGAAAGCGATGGTCAGTTTCTCAAGGTTTATTAAAGGCTGACTCATTCCTTTTCCTTTTATAATTAATTCTTCAATGAATCAGTCAATTATACAATTAGTTTAATCAATTCCCTCGATGAATTCAATCAAGTTAAAATAATTCTCAGTAATAAAGGGCTCAAGCATAAAATGCAAAGGTAAATAATTTCCAAGAATAGGCTAATTTGTGAATCGTCGACCGTCGCATGTAATATCCAATCCAACATCACTTAAATTTAAACTAGTAGCGAACAAAAAAAAACGAAGATAATAGACAATACAAAATATTATTTTTCAGTATGAAACACATTAAATATGTAAATTGACATAATAAAATGTGATTATAGATTTCACCTACTTTATGATAAAATGTTACTTCAAAATTGAATTATATTATTGAATGCTTTACCATATGTTAATGTTGCCATTGTTATTGGTATATTATAGTTTGTTCTCGAAATTTTCGTTAAACTTTGTAACAATTTATAATTGTGACTCAATTAATTAAAAATAAAGTAAATGCAATGAAATAGCGACTCGGATAAAATGGTCATAATCTGGTCTGTATAAAACGGTCAGTCGAAATGGATTTTGCGCCATCTGTCTACTCTCAGTAGAAATATTATCCTAAATGCTGCGTCATATTTATATATTTATTTTTATAAGAAATAATTACTTAATGTGAATAATTTATAGTGTTCAAGCTATTTTTAAATAATTTGAAAGTGAAAAATACATTAAAACTTTGAACAAATTGGATAATCTTTTTATTTCAATGTAGTGCTGTAATATAATCTCTCAATTCGTACCGTCGCGTCGATACTGTTAAAATTTATCATTCTGTTTTACTGTCAACAAACGGCTTTAAGGTTATGTAACCTATTTCAAGAAAATTATAATTTTTTAATTATTTAATGCAAAGAAACTTCATCTATTGAAACTATGTTCTTGATTTTTTATTTTTACAATAATTTGTTTATAATTAATAATTTATTGAACTTTTAACCCCAATATAACCATACTCTATTTCAACTCATATTTTACAATATTTTGTGAAATTTATATTATAAAATTTCTACAGTGGTCAACAAAATATTATAATGTGACATTTAACAACCTTAGTGTTCAAATTAACCGATTATGAGTGGTTCTTAGTCGCCTAAAAAAAAAAATAAGCATGTTTAAGCTAATTCTTTGGGACTGACCATTTTATCCGAGCGTGTTGATAAAACAGCCAAATGCAGACCTTTTCTTTTTGCATTTTTTAGTTTATTCAAATGTATCGTACCCCACTTTTAATCTTTGGACATTGCAGAAAAAATGTCAAAGTACCGTTTATTAAATTCGTTGTCTAGAAATTATTTAATTCCGGAAAATATCAAGCTGATTAATGCTATTGTGTCCATTTTAAGCACAATTCCCCTACACACGGAGGGTTAATTATATCCAGCTGTTTTTTTTTGCGAGCTGTGGATTTTATTTCTTCAGAATGAATATTATTGTTTTCATTTTAATATAATTAATTAATTGTTGAAGAGTGAGCTGGCAAAACATGAAAATTAAGTTATTGGCCTTTTATTTCAAAATTGCAATAAATGCAAAAAATATAAAGTTTTTACGTTCTGATTACAGATTCATTAAGTAAGGTTGACAAAACTGAATTCATTTTTATAAACTTATAGTGCTGCGAATTATAATTCTGAAATCATTTAATTTTAGGCTTCCAAGAAAGAGTTGGTGGTATTTAAGTTCTTTTGAAATTTATTTAGTTCGTGATTCGAATAGAGACGTGTTTTAAGAATAATTAAATTTCCTTGAGATTGAGATTCCTGTTTACATTTCTAAACATCCAAGAAATGGTTTAAACTTAATGTTAGAACCGCTGCTCTTTTTATATTGAAATTCATAACTTGAACTTTCATATTCCAATAAAATCGTAGTTAGAAATTCTTAACTAAAAGCTGGACAGACGTTAAGTAATTAAATTAAAAATTAAATAAATTAAATAAATTAAACTAACAATCTTAGTTAAAAAGTCGTAATTAAAAGTTTATTAGACAAAATATAAATACCAATATATACCTGTTATCTATTCCATTCACACACTATTTATTATTCATTGCAAAGTTTGTTTTCTTAAATTTTCCTCTCAAGATAATATACTAATGGCATCATAACTTGGACGAAAAAAAATTGATGTGGCACGTGCGAAGAATATAAAGTATTAATTCTGATTAAGCATTCCTGACAATGTCGAAAAAAATGAGATTGGTTTTCGGAGAGGAATCAAATCAGAGTGGAATTTGTCGAGAATCTCACCTGAATCTTCGTGATAACTTTACCTGCATATAAGTCTGGAAGAAATATATCTTCCTTAATGGTAGGATTCGCTCTTACGGTTTTCTCTCTATGTTTCACATGAATACCCTGTAAATATGCGTGTAATATATCACTCGTGTTATCGTACAAATATGATGCGTCAGCTAGACAGATGGTATGAAAATTTTCCTAAATAAAATTAATACCTCGACGCTTCTGTCATTTTATAAATCATTTAGTAAAAACTGAATACTTTTAATGAAAAAATTTCACGCAAAAATAATTCTTTGAAATATATAGTAGCTTTCATTTAAATAACTTAAAAAGCCATACTTCAAAAACCCTCAAGTTAAAGGAAAATGCAAAGCAGTCTAGTTTAATGGAAACTCCCTTTCAAAGCATGCAAGCTTTGACTTCAAAAGTTGAAAGCTTTTTCAGTTTTGCTTACTTTCCTAGGTCCTTTCTCTAGGTTTTTATTTATATATCGAAGCTTCAGCGTTTCAGTAAAATCAAGAATGGACAATACTTATGCAGTTTGCTGGTCAGCTCCTACTGTATAATTATGTATAGGGAGAATTCCCTCTTGAAATTCGTCTTGCGCTCCATGCCCTGGTGATTTACAATAGCTACACATCTCAGCCTTGGACGATCGCTGTAACGTATACAATATATATGTACAGGTCGTCTGGCAATCTCTGAATTACATTATAATTTCTCCATTTTCCTAAAAGAAAATAAAGGAATTGAAATATTAAACTCTTTAGCGTATTGTATATGCATTATTTGGTGGAAAAATATTTGCCTTATATTTTGAGATTAAAAAAATAGAGGTATTTCACGACGCTTAATCTATTCCAGAGAGTTAGAAATTCAATAAATCTTGTAATTTCAAAACAAAAGGATCGTAAATTTTGTTTTGATTACCCTACACTTACAGTCTGCCCCACAAAAGTCGCAAAAGTCGATGAAAACTACACACTGGGTATAAATTATGGTTATGATCCGAAAGGGGAGAATTTACTTTATTGTTTAATATATTTAAGATGCTTAAATTCCTGTAATATTATTTGTGAGCATTCAATTCTTATAAAGAGTCTGATTTACGGATGGCTCAGAAAAACAAAGAAAAAACATCAAGCGAGGTCACGTTCTGTAAACAGTCTTACAAGAAAGTGAAATACCTTAAACGTAAAGTATGAAATGTAAGCTTTAAAACTATTCCTAAAAATATTTAAAACTTGCAGTGGTTGCGAAGTTATTCGCTGAAAAAGAGAATAGACCGACTTCCTTTCAAATCATGCAGGCCGGCGGGTGACCTATTCAGAATCGGCTTACCAATAAAATATGTTTTTGTACGTGAAAAATAAGGAGACACATATTTTTTAAAATTAATATGGCGACATACTAACATTTTTTACGAATTTTTATAATTTTTAAGGGAAAAATTGCAAAAAAATTGCAAATTGCAAAAAAAAAATTTTGCAATATTTACTTTAAAAACCTTGCCATTTTTGCAATTTTTTAGTTATTAAGGTTTTTCTTATTCTAGTTTGTCATATTTTTCTCATTCTTTTGAAATCCATGAAGAAAATAAAAAAATTTAAAAATGGTAGAATTATTTCGATTTTTGGAAAAAACGGAAAAAAATAATTTTCTCAAAATCCCCCTAATTTTCTCCTGGAATTTTAAGGAATAATAGGTACCAATATTGTCTACTTACCATAAATTTTCCATTTGGTATTTTTTTTTTGGTTTTCGGGAGAAATAAATTATTTTATATCTTTGCTTCAAAACCTTGCCATTTTGGCAATTTTTGAGATTTTTTGAAGAAATAATGCACGAAATTTTCTTCATATAGCTACCTATTTTTGCGCTGAAATTTTCAGGTGTATTAGATGGTCATATTCTACCTGACATAAATTTTAAAACTGGATCATCCCTAGATTGCAGCACCTCACTGAAATTACACACTTGCAGAGGGGGTTCAGCCAGACCCCACGATATTATTTGCTACGTAACTTTTGAAACACTCTATATTTCGATCTGATAAAATTCGGGGTCATTTTTCAAGACATTCAGAGCATAAATTTATAATTTTCATGGCAGATTTTTTATTTTGACACTGTGAAAAAAATTATCAAAATTTTTTGTAGTAAAAATCGACTTTTTAAACAAAAGTCATATTTTTTTTAATTTTTAATAATTTTAAAAATTCCTTCGCGGTTATGTTGTCTAAATGGTACATATTTAAACAAAATTTCTGTATTGATGGACCTTTAAAAAAAGGTATTTATTTTGAAGATTGAACTGCTTCAAAAAAGCAATTTTTTGAAGTATTTGATCAATTTTAAATTATTTTTCTAAATTTGAATAATGATACTTGCAGCATCGTAAAGGGGACTCACTATGCTACCAACAAGTGACACCACAAGTTCGATTTTATTCAGAATTATGACTTTAAAATGAGATCGATATTTCGCTGGGGTTTTTTCGACCCCTAGCTGCAATCTAGGGTTATATTTGTATTTCAAGAGAAAAAAAATTCTAATTTTTTTTTAGAATACAATAAAAGTTTTTATTTTTTCTCTATTTGAAGAAAATTTCGTTTTTTATTTTTTCATAAAATTAAAATAGCTTTACCGTTTTTGATTATTTCTTTGTTCCCTCCATCAGTTTTGAAGGAGTATAAAAAACTTGATAAGCTGAAACAAGAAAAATTTAAAAATTTCAAAAATTGCCAAAATGGCAAAGTTTTGAAGCAAAAGTATAAAATAATTTTTTTTCCGAAAAACAAAAAAAAATACCAAATGGGAAATTTATGGTGAGTATATTATATTGGTACCTATTATTCCTCAAAATCTCAGGGGGATAAAAGGTGGAGTTTTTGAAAAAAAAATTTTTTCGATTTTTCCAGAAATCAAAATAACTTAACCATTTTTTATTATTTTTTAATTTTATTCTTGGATTTCAAAAGAGAGAAAAATGTGAAAAATTGGCAGATGAAAAACCTAAATATCTAAAAAAATTTCAAAAACGGAAAGGATTTTAATTTAAAACTTTCAAAAAACTAATTTTTCCCTTGAAATTTAAAATTATTCGTAAAAAATGTAAATATGTCGCAATTTTCATTTTAAAAAATACGTGTCCCCTTATTTTTCACGTACAGAAACATGTTTCATTGGCAAACCAATTCTGAACAGGTCACCCGCGCTGGCTTGCATGATTTCAAATCGATTCGATCAATAGTGGAATTTCCACACCTTACTGTAGTTTAAATTCGATATCTGCATGAAAAATAGTCAAAATAACTTCAAAAATAGCTCATTCGAAACAGAATTTTCCTGGCGAAAGTAATCATTATGACGAGGATTAATTGCCAGATTCAGGAACAAAGTTATTTAACAAATTCTCATTAAAAATTGAGAAATAGAAAAAAATGAATATCGAGATTTTCACTGTTTTCTATTCTAGTCAATATCTTCAAAACCAGTGGTGCTATTTTAATTCAAAAATGATCAATTTGAAGCTTGTTTTATGTAGATTAAGCCCACAAATTTTCATCAATCTCCGATCATTTTGCTTTAAACGGCAGCAAATTGAAAATAATTTGTGTTATTTTATGTCTAAAACTGGCTTTAAAATTTCGATGTAACACGAATCGTATAAAAAAGATAATACATGCGATGTTTTTTCTCTTGTGCAATAGAGTTAATACTCCTCAATTAGATCATAACCATGATTTATACTTAGTGTGCAGTTAGCAATGTGCCGTTTCAGAAACTTATGCTTTTCGAAACTTTCAACTAAAAGTTTCAATCAAAAGACAAAATCAGTGAAACTTTTGACACTTTCGAATTTTTAGCCATATTTATAATGGTTATAGATGGAAAATGCCTAATTCACATTTAAAAAAGTTTTACATCTTAAAAATTACATCTTACTTTTAAAAAAGTGTAAAAACTGTTTTAATATCTAATAAACTGAGTCAAAACTAACATAACCTAACATACAGATACCAGAAGCGCCAAAGTTTAAAATTTCGATCATGATTGATAATATTTAAATTCAAATATTTTTTATAATTTTTGTACATAAGACTTATTTATATTTTATACATAACTTTATTGTTTTTTTCTAACTGCCGTTTCTAGTAATTACAGTTGCTCTGTACTAAAATCATGTATCAAGGCGTTAACTATTAATAAACTAAACTAAACTAAAAATGGGAAAGGTCAAGTAGGAAATATATTTATTCTTGTTATTCAATTCAAACATTATTTATATATATTTATTTATTTATATGAATTATTTTCATTAAAAAAATAAGTGGGAACTTCAACATGATTGCTACCAACTTATGAAAAATCTGTTAGGGACCCTAAAAATATTCTCTAATGCCAGCATAACTCTAGAAGTTAAATTTCTAGAAGTGTCAAAAGTTTCGTGAAAAATTTCATTGATCATAAATTTCGCATTTTGAAACTTTCGAAGTGAAAGTTTCAATGGCACATTGCATTGCTATGTGCAGTTTTCATTTACTTTTGCGTGCCACGATTCTGTGGGGCAGATGTACTCTTTATTGTATATTATTTCTGTTAATTTGGAGAAGTAATCACTTTTAAAACACAAGAAACTATTTATCTTTCGTCTACCTACCAACGGTAGGTAGTAATTGCTTTTCCTCCATCATTAATCATATTTTCTTTCTATCTTCTTATCACATGAGAATTTTATTTTCGTTCTTTTTGGAAGGATCTGTATAGTTGTAAGAGGTACATATTGTTGGTACGTTTGCCCTACGGCTTGTCCCGACGTATTCGTTAAATCATGAGAGATCGCCTGTCCTTCTCCACTTGGTTCTGTTCCTTATACACTTGACTCTTTATATATCTCTGTCAGTTCTTTCCTGAATCCAGCTACTCTGTTTCGTTTCATGCCAAGTTGGACTATTCGTCTTTCGAGAAAATAGATCGATGCTCGACGAGTTCCTAGAGAATTCGGTTTGTCGCGGTAAGCAAGCGAAAATACGATGGTGACTGTCGTTGAGATCCCGAGATGGCGATGTCCCACGAAAGCCGATATTTCGTAGCTGGAATTTAAAGAAGGTCCTTACAGGCACCGATACTCCAAAGTTTACGGGTGGCTGCGATGAACTGGGGTGGAAAATATTTCTAAAAATTCATTTATGAACGTTACTCAGTTTTATAGAACAAGTGTTTGCGCAGAATTCTGTTTGAAAATCCCTCTTCACTTCTTTCAACTAGATTTTTATTTTCTGGTGGTTTGCAGAATTTAACAATTTTAAATATTTTAAAAAACTATTTATGATGGCTCCTACCATCTATAAACTAAAGGATAAAACAATTCAGTAACAGAAACTCTATAAAGAAGCTCTATAAACTAAAGTATAAAACAATTTAATAAAAGAAACTTTTCAGATATGGGCCATTCTCTCGAACCTTTGACTTTTATGTCCCTCGCGTTTTATCCTGTTTTTTTCATAAAAAACAATGAATGTCAAATGGTGGATAGTGCCCATCATGGAGAGTAATACCCATAATCCTTTTTCCATCAAATATTCCGCAAACAACAGATTTTAAAATATTTTACGTCAATAAATTTCTTTAGTCGTTTGTATTTATTAAAAAAGCACTGAATATGTCGCCTCCAGAGCTTGTTCTTTTCACAAAATCTTTTATATGTCAAATTATTTCTCATATTATAAACAATTCAATGACAACTATATTTAGAGAAGCATAAAGAACCTTATTAATAAAAAGCATATTATATCTGCATACGTTAGATTATTTATATTTTAATTTTTTTTCCGGTTTTTAGAATATTAATATAGTGAAGGCCTTTTCCGGTTTTTTAAATATTTTTATTCAAAAGCTGTCAACAAGTTTCGACTCGAATCCGAGTCCTTTTCAAGGCATGGTACTGTTTAAGATATAATATATCATAAAAAATTTTGTTTATTGATTAAAGTTATGTAGTTAAAGTAATACAATTAGCCTTGTGCTTACCTTATTCTTAATTAAAGGAAATTAGAACATTTTTTCCGTTGTAGATTGTACATAGTCGTCAGACATAAAAATCTGTTCAAAAGTTTTAAAATTGAAGCATCATAACCTCAAGAAATGTTTGTCTCGTCTAAAAGAAGTATAAACAGAGTTTTGTAATTACGGTTTATGAAGAATGTATATATTTTAGCGCATCTATACTTACAGGAGATGAATCCTAGAGAAAATTATTATATAAGAAAAATAATAGTGTTAAAAGCCATATGAGATTTTATATTATAACGACATTATTGCGAATTTGTATGAAATTAAAATGGGGTTAGTTTTATGCAATATATATATATGTGTGTGTGTGTGTGTGTGTGTGTGTATATATGTATGTGTATAC
>JBAGKK010099399.1:0-26020 GCA_037177015.1 Euceroptres primus
CTTTTTTGGGTTCAGGGGGTCTCAAAACGTCGACATTTGACAAAAACGGGGGGGAGGGTCAAATTTTACACAAATCTTCTCATATAATACTTCTCATATGATGAGAATGTAAAAATATTTCGAACTTTTCCATTTTTTCCCCATTTTTTTCAACATTGACAAAAATTTGATGATATTGTTTGATCTGTAACATTTTTGCTTGTTAACACTTTGAAAACGCGTTCAATTTCGCGTCTAACGACCCTTTGTTGATTAGAGTCGGTTGAAATTTGACTGAGTTTAGCGAATTTTAAGATTTTAAGAATTTTCTGAAGGATCTGGCGGTAGTGGGGGAAATGTATAAGAAATTAATTACCACTTTTAAAAATATTCTCCCTATTAGACAATACATATTCTAAAAGAAAATACACTCATCTCTCGATTGAGTTCCGCCCAGTCGAGCACCAGCTTCAAGGTTCTTCACGCTTGACTGTTTTTGTCTGCCTCCCTGAGCGTCCCTTAACACCCTATGCTGAAGCTCATCGCTCGGACATACAGGAACCGCATCAGAAGCTGTTTACATCGCGACTCTCTGGGCATATACTTTTGTACGTTCAGAGACTATATATGATTATATGCGGTCCTGAGTGTTGACATAAGAGTTCTCGCTCATCGCTTTAAATCCGGTTCAAACTGGATTTTAATAGCGCCCGATTCTGTGCCCACCAGACCCGAAGCCGGCGCTCAATCAAGACATGAGTGTACACTCATCGTTAGATTATGGGCCGGGCTCGGGGGTAGACGGTCCCCAATCTAATGTTATTAAAATCCAGTTTGAACCGAACTTAAGGCGACGAGCGAGCAGTCTTATGTCAACATTCAGGACCGCGTATATAGTCTCTGTACGTACAAAAGTAAATGCGCAGAGAGTCGTGATATAAACAACGTCTCAAAAATCATCAGATTTTAATGATTGAAGGTTTATTTGGTTTATTAAGCAATTACATACGAGTTTAGCACATGAATAATTTAAAAAATAATTATCTTTAAAATTACAGCTATTTGTTTATAAAATAAGATTATACAAATAGCTGTATTTTTAAGGATAATTATTTTACAGATTAAACAATGTTTTCAAATTGTTGTCAAAGTTTAAAAAATGGAAAAGTTCGAAATATTTTCGACTGTAACTTTGTGATTTTTTATCTTAATAAAATAAGCAATGCATAGTTAATAAATTTGGTTTTTCATGCTTTAAACTAAAAAAAAAAATTGAAAATCAAATAAAAAATCGAGAAGTTACAAATTATTATATAGATGAAAATACCAAAAAACGGTTTTTTACGTAAAAAAAATAGATTTTCGGGGAGTATGAGAAATATCACCTATTCAATTTTTTTAGTTTTTCTAGGTCTACGACGTATACTATGTCTCCTGAAAAGTTTCTTCAGTTTTTTATTTTTTTTATTTTGTGACAGTGTAATTGATTCTCATAATGAATAGAACAGAAATTTTGTTGATTTCTGAAATTAAATGACAATTATTTCTCTTTAAATTTATCATTCATGATTATTTATCGTGCTCTACTTAAAGTACTTGTCATCATTTTTAATCGTACATGTTTTAATTATTAAATTTATAACTAAATTCTTAGGGGAATCCCATGTTTCGTTATTCTAGAATTCTACCCTTACCATTATCATATTAAATTTATTTTATCCGTTGTTGGTAACTCTGTCGGAACACCTTACCTACAATTTTATATTTACATTTGAAGGCATCAAAGCCCCAGAAAATTTTATAAGAACATTTAATCAACTAGATACGATTCTTGAACAAATTTTTGGAACTGTCACGACTGTCATTTACTGCCCTGCTGTCATTCCAGTCAATTCCATTTTATAGAATCGAAATTACAAGCAAATAAATTAACAAAAATGACTTCTTGCTTGGAAAACATACAAATTCCAACCTGCACATGGTTTGAAGGAGGAGACAAGAGAAATACCATAATTTCAATGCTTGCAGGAACCCTGGTAAGAAATTTACTTTATTTGTTTACTTTTTCATTTGGATGATTTTTTCTAATTTTCATTCATTTAGAATCAAGAATTGACCACTTTACAAGATTATATGGCTCTATTTAATTCTCTAATGCAATTATTTTTCTTTAAGAAAGACCAGAATATCGTTTTCATAAAGAAAGCAAAAAAGGTTATGTTTGTATAAAAAGGATAAAAAGTGCAGACACTGCAAAAGTCATTTGTTTATTCAAACATGTTTCTTTGAATTTGAATTCATTAGATTTTGATTATTTTAGTCGAGTAATGACTTTCTTATTAATATGAATAGCATGTATAGATACTTTTCAAATTACAAGAAATTAAAAGTCCTTTGTGAATTTTACGCAACAAATTTGTAAATGATACAAACAGAACGTTACTTATGGAGAAAATCCCAAATTGATTTTATGTTTGTAATCAATGTTTGCAGTAATTTCATTTAAAAAATGCCAAAAAGATATCTATATATTCTGAGAATACACAATAATTTTAAAAATTCTTGGAGAAAATGTTATAAAATACCAATGGTTTGATTAATAATTTTGCAAATAGTATCTTCCATTTTATGGGATGGAATTTTATTTCTTACTTTAAGAAAATGTTATAAAAATAAACTAAACAAATATAACAACATCTATAAAATCAAAGTTTTGATAAATTATCAAAAAAAAAAAAAAACTACAACCCAGACAGTTATCTAGATATGACATTTTGCATTCTAAATGAAAATATTTTAAAATATTTTACAGTTTTTTACAGGATGGTGGCTGATTATTGATGCTCATGCGAAATTCCCCGAAGAAATGTCTGGTGCTTACCATATGTGTGGAATTTTTGGCACCATATCCCTTTTTATGTACGTGAGATCAAAACAAAAATTCAGTATTATGGGCACTTGTATTTAAATTTGATTTTTTAAATGATGTTAAATGATTTGTTAAATTGTAAGGAAACTCAGATTTTTAATTGTATACTTGTTATTCTAGAGTCTAATTATGTATTACTAATACAATTTTAGTACGAATTCAGAATCTTTATTTACATTCTCTAAGAATTTATCTTGTAAATAATTTATAGTACCTAATATAAAATTTTTTAATTCTTATTTTAGTTTAAAGCACTTTTAAAAATATTATTTTTCCCAAAGGGTCAATTCTGTAACAAATGCTCAAATGCGAGGTGATGCTTACAATGGAGGTTGTCTGGGAGCGAGAGGAGCCAGAGGTTGGCTCTTTATTGGATTTGTAATGGGCTTTGCAGCAGTCATTGCAGCCTGTTGGATTTTATTTGCGAATTTTGTCACAGTTGGTTAGCATGATTTAATAAATTCAACAGTTAGTGTCTCAAAATTTGATATTGTCAATTTACAAAAAAAGAACCACATTTTGAAGTAGATTTGTATCCATTTTACATTTTAGAAACAATTTTTATTTCACCAACCAGCATTTTGTGTTAAGAATTGAAGTTGAAGAAAACCGACATTAAATTAGTTGCCAATAGGTTTGCATTAATTCAGAAACATTCTCTACTCATTTCATCCTTTCAAAATGTTTATAATTGAGCAAAAATTATTTTGTTTTCAACTTTTTTTTTTATTATTGCGAAAATTATATCTCCAAACTAAAATTTTAAATTAAAGTTTATATCCAATTTATTGCAGAAGTCAAGCATCACTGGCCTGGAGTAGGTCTATTTCTACAAAACGTGTTCATTTTCTTGGGTTCTTTAACCTACAAGTTTGGACGTTCCGAAGACAGTTGGAATTAATTTCTTTCCACTAGGGTTAAGTACTTTCTATTTCGAAACGAAGTACATATGAGATTAAGTTACTTAATAAAATTTGTTTATTTTAAGTTTAAAATAAGATGATACTAGATTACCTACGTGTGTCATAAAGACTCATAAGAGTACTGATATATAGTCATCCGCTTGCATAAAAGTTAATATTACAATTTGTATCTGCAGAAAAATAAAATCTTTCCATCTAAAAAATTCTATAAGTTTTAAAGTTCTCCAAAGGACCCACACACAACTTCCTTTTAATTATTTTAATTACACTTGATTAAAATTTAGTTTTAAATAAATCGTAATTTTGGAAAACTTAGAAATTAATTTCCCTGCAAAACTTGCAAAAATATTGATAAACAATTAAACCAATTTAATTTAAAATTATTTTGAATAACTTGCTTGTAAAAGTCTTAGCGATACTGAAATAAAAGTTGACATACTTTTTATAACTCATATCTTGATCGATTGGACGTAAAGGTAAAAGAAAAAGAAAAAATCGATAGTTCGATGCTAAACCTAAATTTTTTATAATTCTCTTTTGAAATTGAGAGTAGAGGCCACTTTCCAATTTTTATATGGGATTTTTTATTTACATTAAGCAAGAGTTTCTAACTCGTAAGTAAATAATTTTTTTTTAATTTTAAACTCAGAATAATGAAAAAGAAGAGTCTATTAGATTATTTAAAAATAAATAGTTCTGCCGGCTGGCTAGATTTTAGATTCAATAAATTTATTTATTTGTATTCTGCGTGGACATTTGTCAACGCGGACCAATCAGAGGGGCGCATCTGGTATAGACTTGCCAATCAGGTTCTGCCACACAAACACATGTGTCTCGCTGCTGCAGCCGACAGATTGAACAGCAATTTCTGTTTTCAGCTCCAACAGCTCCAGAAGTTTGTAGTGCAAATGAATTTATTTTTAATGGTTTGAAAGGGAGATTGTTTATCTTTGTCAATGTGCACTGGAAAAAGCACAAAGGTAAGGCAAAAATATTCTCCAGAAAAAGTTTAACGTTCGCGAAAATCAATCCACCGGTATTATAACCAAGTTTGACAGCATGACAGTTAACATGTCGAGATTATACGTTCATATACGTTGTTTCTGAGAAACTTTTTAACGATCTTTTTCCATTTGTAGGATACTATGGAGTCCAAAAGTATTTCGATTATTGTTTTGTCATTATTCGCAATCAATTTCTTATTTGGCCAAAGCGATGGATTGGCCGTCATGAGTGTTGATATTGGCAGTGAATGGTTTAAAGTTGCTATTGTTTCGGTAAGTGTTATTAATTTAACCTAAAAATTACTAATTTTAGGACTAATTTGCAAATCTGAGCTTTGTGCCTCGACAAAGTTTTCAAATATTTGTAGAGCTTGGACTTTTTGCTCTCGATATGCTGCGACAAATCCATGCGGCAAAAAATATTTAGGTACTATCTAATTTCAATTGGAGATTTTTTGAACTTATACATTTATACATTTCCATAATATGAGAAGGTATTGGAATTGTACCGAAAAGCGATTTCCAGTTAATTTGGATAAGAATTTATCTTACGTAATAATATTTTTGATTGTCATTAATTACTGTCTTATATTTTACATTTAACTTAAATAACTTTATAAATTTGAACATATACTTGGATGAAAATCACAAATCCTTTTCGCAAAGGCAAACTATAATAATTTAGGTTAATTAGAAAACCAGAAATACTTCTAACGATTTGGAAAGAGTATACCGAAGATCTCATAGTTCAAAAGTCTCAACTTTTTGGCAATGATTCATAAATAATTTTTTAACAGCCTGGGGTTCCAATGGAGATAGCGCTGAATAAGGAATCAAAAAGAAAAACTCCTGTGACAATTGCTTTCCGGGATGGAGAGCGAACTTTCGGAGAGGACGCTGAAGTAGTAGGCGTTCGATTTCCCCAGAACTGCTTTTCCTACATTCTTGATTTACTGGGAAAATCGATCGATAATCCAATTGTACAACTGTACAAGAAACGTTTTCCATACCACGACATCATTGAGGACGAAGAACGAAATACGATAATGTTCCGACTCAACGAAAACATTACTTACACGCCAGAAGAGCTTCTCGCGCAAATTTTGCACAAAGCCAAGGAGTTCGCTGAGAATTCTGCCGGCCAAAAGATCAAGGAAGCAGTAATCACTGTTCCTGGTTTCTTCAACCAAGCTGAGAGAAAAGCTCTTCTAAAAGCAGCAGAGCTCGCGGATCTTAAGGTTCTACAGCTTTTCAATGACTATGCGGCTGTCGCCTTGAATTATGGAATCTTCCACGGCAAAAACATCAACGATACTGCTCACTACATTATGTTCTACGATATGGGAGCCAGCAGTACGACTGCCACGATTGTAGGCTATCAGAACGTGAAAACAAAGGAAAGAGGATTTGTGGAAACTCATCCGCAAGTCAGTATTATGGGCGTCGGTTATGACCGAACCCTGGGAGGTGTGGAGATGCAGATTAGATTGCAAGAGTACTTAGCAAGGGAATTCGACGCTATGAAAAAGACTCCGAATTCAGTCTTCAAGAATCCTCGTGCGATGGCCAAGCTCTTCAAGGAAGCTGGTCGTGTGAAACTTATTCTCAGCGCCAATCCTGATCACTACGCACAAGTCGAAGGACTTCTGGACGATATTGACTTCAAGCTACAAGTCTCTAGAGAAAAGTTTGAAGAGTTGTGCGCCGATATATTCGAACGCGCTGTCAAACCTATCAAGACTGCTTTGGAAACCTCGGGTGAGTTTAGAAAGTTAAAATGTCAATAAAATTTGTTTGACAAATCAATTATTAAGGGATGAAAGAGTAAATTTGATTTATTTGCAGCCTTGACCATGGATCTGATCTCTCAAGTGGTGCTGGTAGGTGCAGGCACTCGAGTTCCGAAAGTCCAAGAGAAACTGTCCGAGTTTGTTAAGAGTGAGCTATCGAAAAACATAAACACAGACGAAGCAGCAGCTTTAGGAGCTGTCTACAAAGCAGCGGATCTTAGCCAAGGATTTAAAGTTAAGAAGTTCATCACCAAAGACGCTGTACTCTTTCCGATACAAGTCGTTTTTGACAGGAACGCCAACAACAAAGTCAAACAGGTAATTTTCTTAATCCTTTCAAATTTATTTCAGTTAGTGAACGAGGTTTTAAAATCTGTTTTGTATTCCAGGTGAAGAGAACGTTGTTTAGTAAAATGAACGCGTTTCCGCAAAAGAAGATTCTCACGTTCAATAAGCACACAGAAGATTTCGAATTTTATGTTAACTATGCCGATTTGGATCACCTACCAAGTGAAGAAATTGCGTAAGATTTTATTATTAAATCTTAATCAGATTTTAAATAATAGTTTAAAACGCAGTAATGAAAGTGGTACTTTATTATTTTGTTCTAGTGCTCTTGGAAACTTGAATATATCCGTCGTGAAGTTGAAAGGAATCGCCGAGGCCTTGGCGAAACATGCGAAAGAAGAAGCCGAAAGTAAAGGTATCAAGGCTCACTTTGCCATGGACGACAGTGGAATTCTTAATCTTGTTAATGTGGAACTAGTTTCGGAGAAAACAAGTCTCACTACCGAAGAAGAGGGCACCTTCTCAAAATTAGGTTCGACAATCAGTAAATTCTTTGCAGGTTCGTCACCTACAAAGTATAATATATTTTAAATAATTTTGTACATCTCGTAGATATTCTTTTCGTTTTAATTAAAAATTCTTTTTTAGGCTCCGAAGAGAAAGAGACAGTAGAAAAGGCAGAAGAACCTTTGAAAGAAGACACGAAACCGGTACATGAGGAGCCAGATTATCCAGGATTGAAGAAAGATGCCGAGGAAAAGGAAAGGAAGAAAAACGAAACGAAGCCTGTCGAAGAAAAAGCCTCAAACAAGACAGAAAAGGTAGAAAAGGAAAAGAAACCGACAATCGTCACTATCAAGGAACCAATCAATGCAGAGGAAGTCAAATTTGGATCGCTACCTCTTGAAGGAGACAAATTCAGCGCTTCACACGAGAAGTAAGTAAAATTTTGTTATTAAGATTATTGAAAATCTGGTATGTAATAAATTTTTGAATGTAGGATTGAATCATTGAACAAGTTCGACATGGAGAAAACAAGACGTGAAACGGCTCTGAATAGTCTAGAATCGTTTGTCATTGATGCACAACAGAAGCTGGAATCTCAAGAGTACAAAAAGGCATCGACACCTGATGAGTCTGAAAAAATTATCAAAGCGTGTCGCGAGGTTTCTGATTGGCTGTATGAAGACGGATTTGACGCGACAGCAGAAGTTTACGAGGAAAAATTAGCGTCTCTGAAGGCATTGACGAATGATATCTACGAAAGAGTTTTTGAACACAGAGAGCGGCCTGATGTACTGAAGGGAATGAAGTCTATGTTGAATGGAAGCAGAGTTTTCTTAAGCAACATGCGCAACTTGAACATGTCTAATGAGATTTTCACTCAAGTTGAAGTCGAGACGCTAGAAAAGACCATCAACGAAACCCAGGTAAATATTTTGAAATAATATTCAAATAACAAATAAGGACTCTTATATTTAACGATTGGAACCTAAGATAAAAAAAATTTCTAAACTCAGTCAAAGGTAAAACAAATGTGTGGAAAAGATAGGGATTTTTTAATAAAAGGCCTAACATTCAAGAAACTTTTGTTACAGATGTAGAAGAAACTATATCATGAATCATATAATCTTAATTTAATGTTCATAGAAAAATCATTAAAAAGTTAGGAAATTTCAAAAATTAAATTTTATAGTCATCCTG
Organism: Euceroptres primus; assembly: GCA_037177015.1. NCBI lineage: Eukaryota > Metazoa > Arthropoda > Insecta > Hymenoptera > Figitidae > Euceroptres > Euceroptres primus. The sequence goes on from JBAGKK010099399.1 coordinate 8,618, forward strand.
ATTCGTAATTTTATTTTACAAAAAAATTCTGATATTACTAAAATTTTCAAAGGAAAAATCTTCAATGAGAAAAGAGGAAAATTTAAAAAATAATATTTAATAATAATAATATTTAAACAACATCTGAATATTGATTCAGGGGAAATAAAAATCTAAAATCACAAGTTTGGTACTTCTTATTAATTTGTAATGCACACTTTTTTTATAGGAATTTTTCGTGACAGTACAACGCACATTTGCTGAAACTCCTTTGAATGCGCCTGTTCCGTATAAAGTACGTGACATGGCTAACAAAATGGCATTGCTCGATCGAGAGATGAAGTATCTGATCAACAAGGCAAAGATCTGGAGACCAAAGCAAGAACCGACAGTGAATACCACTGAAAGCGGTGCCGAGAATAAAACTAAAGATTCCAGCGATTCTAGTTCTAAACCCCTTCCAGAATCAGATACAAAAAGGACTGAAGAATCCAAATCGATTCCAGAAAGCGCAACCGAAACAGAAGATACGCAAGAGGAAAAATTGGTATTAGAAGCTAGTAATTCAGCGCAAGAAAAGGAGGACGAGAAAGAAGAACAACATGAAGAACTTTAGTGAATTGATATTTTAAATAAGATCGTCGAGGCGTCAGTTTAAAGATGATGAAGTCAATCGTCGATCAATTTTTTACTCCTACATCCTTCGCAGGATGGCTTTAAAATGCATTGTCTCAAGTTGACAAATTCAAAAAGGCCGATGATAACCGCGAGAGAAATGTATTTACGTGTACAAACTTCAGTTTGTCTGTTTCATTGTCATAAAGTTTTACGTCGTTTCGGTAATTCGTTGTACAAGTGCAGAGCATTTGAAATCGAAAATTTGCATTTTCTTGTGAGATTTATAGTTACAATTGTAGGTAGATTTTTAAAATATGCTCGAGTGCAGTTTAGGGAAAATTATTTAGTACATTGCCTTGTATAATGAATGAAGATTGCAATATAATGATACGCATGAGTTGATTACTAAAGAAAGGAAAATTTATACATATAGGTTCTTTGGCTTCATAATGAGATTAAGAAGTTACTTTTAAGCTCAGTTGGTATGGTTTTCTGATAATCTATTTTATTTTATTAGGTTGACTATTTCGCAAAGCAAGAAATTCCTATTATGTAGAAAAAAATGTTGATAAAAATACGACACGGAAAACTTTCCTTTCTCTAGTAAATCACGAGATATACCCTTTCAGTGAGAAACTCTTTCAGAGGGGGAAAATATTTTCCTGATGCGAAAGGGTCGTGACATACATTTCTTGAAAAATAGAGACTTTTTGTTTAGAAATAGCAAAATATTTATTCATGTTCAGTGAAATATTTTACTTAATAATTTGACAATGTTGTAAATATAGTTCCTCCATTTGAATGAAAGTAGGAACTATTATACGAGCAGAATAGACGTAAAAAATAAAGACTGTCCTTCAAAAAAATTGTACTGAAAGGGTTGAATGATAAACTGGTGTACAGCAAAATCAAGCAAGCTTTTGTCATGAGAGACATGTATAGAGATCTTACAGCTCAAACTACAGTGTTCAGTTCTGCAGTATAAAAAAAAGGATTGTAACTATCAGACTATCCCTGCTCTGTGATACGGCAGGTTGCTATAAATTCCTTCTCTGAAAATCGCGAAATCATGCACTATACTTATTAACCTAGGATTAATTTCCGTCATTCCATTGATTCCTCTCATGATTAAGATTTTGTTATTTATTGATTGGGGTGAATAAAAGTGTATTTATAGAAAAGAGAGTAATGTCTCATTTCTTCCTTTCAAGTTAGGATTAAGATCTGCATAACTATTATCTATTTCCAATTAATTAAAAAAAATTAATCAGATGTATTAATTAGTACCTATAATTATTTAAATTCTAGAGATAATTTGAATATTTTTAGTTACAGTTTAATTTTTTTTAATTTCAAATTTTCGAGCCTTTATAGAATCAAAGGCTATTTTAATTTAAATCGTTCATAATTTGTATTTTATGTATTCTAAAAATGTAATGAAAGTGATGAAAAATAAGAATGGTTGGAAATTCTCACGATTGGAATTTCGAAAACAAGAACGGTAAAGTTTCTTTTATTTTTTGATTGTATAATTATCGAAATTTCACAAATTCGTAAACATTTATACACATTATGAGAATGTAAAAATGATCCACAATTAAAAATTGATTTTGTTTAACTCACCGGTGATAAAACAGTGATAAAAAAGGTGTTTCACCGTAGAGGGATAAGCTACGCGGATTCACAGCTTCCTGCAGAAACTGCCCAAAATCTGAAATCAATCCACAAAATCCATTTGTTTAAATTATTTATTCATACTTGTATATGTAAAAACAAAATAAAGTTGTTTATTTATAAAGAAATGATCAATGATTATTATTATAATGTCTCCAAATTTCTAGGTTATGTTGCATTTCATCCCAGGTAATATATTACCGACGTAAGTTATAATATCGGGGTTCCCCGAAGTTCAAAAATCAATAAATAGAATATAATTATATTAATAGAACAAGATTTTTAATAAAGGTATAAACAATTATTCAACCATACATATGTACCACGATTGGATGAACCCTTGAATTTCGGATCTCATCATCAGTCGTCCTAGATTTCATGGATGAAATTTTTTATTTTGTCGCCTAATTTTGGAATTATAGCTTTAGAAAATCAGTCCGAAAACGATTTTCTAACACCACTTACGAAAAAAGTCCCACACTCACGCAGAAAAAAGTGAAACCACAATATAGTTGTTCTTATTTCAATTGTTCTCTTTCAAAATGTTTGTTATTCAATTAATAAACCGGCATCACGCACGCGAACCGCGAATTTGAGAGTAATAACGGTGAGTATAATTTATAAAACACTAAAAGACCTGGAAAAAAAAACAATGAGACGCAAGTGATTTATTTTTCTCGAACGAACTTCTTCAGCGTACTTTTTCAAATTTCTTAATTGGCTAGTTTGAATAAGTTACCTGTCAGTTTTTCGTATCTATAACATAAAATTCATAAAGTATTTTCTTTTTGACTTGTTCTATAAGCATGAATTTTGCAATTTGCTATACATAATAGGTGTTACAAATCTAAACACAAAAAGAAGACTTTATAAATTTTATTTTAGATACGAAAAAGTGACAGGAGACTTACTCAAAATGCAGATATGTACGTCTTTCACCATTTGCACGGCAGCATTGTGGTCACCCCTTCCTTGCAAGTAGACTTGTTGACCCCGGACGAACGACAATATGTAATTGTTTAATTGTTTAACAATTAAACAATTACAATGCTGAAAAGATTTTCAAAGTAATTGAGTATTATTACACTTCTTTCCGATTTTTAGGTTAAAGTTTACTAAGTCACGGTATTATAGTTTTATATTTAAAAAAAAACGAGTTCCGATCCGCGAGTGTGTTGTGATTCCGTTGATAAAGACTGATGCTGGACTGATGATTCAATCCTGGGCTGTAAAGTTTGACGATCTTCAAGTTTGGTAAGATTGTTTGTTGTACATAAATCATTGCAATAAGCTAAGCGTCTGTGAGTGTTGGTATTTTATTGCTTCTTCATAAAGAATGCTTTGTATTATCGATGAAAATTTTTGAATCTCATTTTTTGACATTTCCTGACCAAATTCAACCCCAGGAATCCGAAAATGAAGTTTTTAAAAAATGTCCGTGTGTGAGTCTTCGTGAACGCGTGTGTACGTCCGTAACAACATGCTCGGCCTATATTTTGATTTTATATTTTTCTCAAAAATTGTTTTAGATGTGATTTTTTTCCAATTTTGGTTATAGTTGGAAGTTGTACTAGTTATAGGCTATAGGTTATACATTTGGAGGTTGTCTGAAATACACCTTTTTCAGCCAAAAAAGATTGAGGTTAATTGATTAAATATCTTTATATACATAACAGCATTATAAATTATAATATAGGTATACCAGTGTTGGAGAAGTTCCTCAAAAAAAGGAACTCTCATTACATTTAAAATTACTTCAAGTTACTTTATAAAGTATGCATATAAGTACACTCGAATCCCGGTTTAAGATGGGTTTTGGCAAATAATCTCTGGTTTTGCGCATTATCAGTCCTAAACCGGGACAGTCCTTCAGCGTCTCTGAACACAAATAGTCAGGACCGTACGAACTACTTTCAGTTGGAATAATATGAATTATGTAGCTGAATTATGTACGCATGTAAATTTGTCACCATAAGGGATGAAAATTTTTAAATGACGATGAAAAATTAATGAAAAAAATTTTCAACGTGTTTTTAAAAATAAATGCAAAATGCGAATTGATACTGCTCGCTCTGTTGCTGCGGTACTGATGCACGGTGTCCCTAAATGAAAAATAGGTTTATTGTTCATGCTTGCTATCTCGTTAAGTCATACAACTCACAAGAGGAAGGTCAGAAGTGGTATTTTTTGTTTTAATTCATACTTTTTATAAAGAAAGGTAGGTCATGGCCCCAAAGTAAAGTTTTAAAATTCCTAGAACCCAATATTTGGCCAGTTTTAGGAAAACGGCTTCAAAAAAATTGCCGCTGATCTCATTGACTTAAAAAAGCCGTCTCACAAGTGGCCGAACAGCTCAGTGGTTGAGCGCCTGATTTGTGCGCACACTTTTTTTGTGTGTGCCTGTGTATAATTGTCGTAAAAGCAGGCAAAGGAGAAAGAAATGCTACATCTTGCACATCGAATGAGGGAAGATTTGGTATATGAGCAGGCTTTTCTTAAATCTTCCATTGAAAAGCACATCTGACTTAAGGACAAAAAATTTGTCGATCATCACAAAGTTTCGCAGCAAACCACGCGTATTGTATCACACCGGAAAATACAGGAGATGATAACTGATTTTATTCGAAATAAAACTATCAAAAATAAAAATTTACGTTTATATTCTCATTTGAAAATATTTATCTACATGATAAATATTTTTTTATAATAATAAATAATTTTTCAAAATTTCATATCTGATTTAAAATATAATTATTTGATATACACTGAAAGCCGTTTTTCTCAAAACTTGCCAAATATTTGGTTCTAGAAATTTCACGACTTTACTTTGGGGCCATGACCTTTCTTTACAAAAAGTATAACGAAAAACACCACCTCTGGCTTTCCCCTTGTCAGTGTGTTTCATTTTGGCAAGTGTTTACTTGCTCAAAAAAAAGTAGTGGTATTGTTTTCTTACAATATGTTGAAGCCTACAAGCAAATGTAGCCATTAAAAAAACAGGAAAAAGGTGTGTGGATATTGTGGTAAAAAAATAACTTTTGGTAAAACCTCTCCAGACCAATTTGTGATTACAGAAAGTTAACAAATCCTCATTCGACAGTTAATTGATAAGGATTTTGACATAAAATTGACTCAAGATATCCTGTATCCATGTGCGGAACGTGTAGATTGACTCTACGAGAATGGGAGAATAAGGTGGTATCTAAAACTGCCGTCCAAAGTAAAAAGATACATAAGTGACATTGTCGCTTAGGTCGACTTTTCCATTGTTAGGTTTAAGAGAATAACCCTAAACCACAAAGTCACTTACGTATCTTTTTACTTTGGACGGCAGAAAAGATCTTTGACGTAGGGGAAAGTTGCCTAAAACGATCCCCCTGCTCCTAAGACGGGCCACCCTTAATATTTTTGTACGAAAACATTATAGTCATCACTTACGCATGCGAATACGTGCTCAGTAGAATTCTAGTTATTTTGAAAGAGTTTTTTTCTGCACTGGAAGTAAATTAAGAAAAACAAAAAGGAAATAGTATATTACATACCTAGGCCAGTAAAATAAGAAATGTCTCAGATCACATGTAATTGTCGGCCGAGGCGAAGCCGAGGTTGACAAACATGTGATCTGAGGCTTTCTTTTTTACTGGCCAAGGTGTGTATACTATTTTTCTGCTCGATGACGCCAGAAAGCGGCAACTTTGTTTAGCGCAGCGGGCGGAAAGTTGACGCTTTCTGGCCGGAGGACAGAAAAATTATATTTATACGTTAGAGAACGAACTTTTACCTGTTTTAGAAGTTGTAATTTAATAACTTTTAGTAATTTGAAGGAGTAAGTTTTTTTTTGGTAGATAATTTTATAAACTTTGCAATTGGCACTTACGTTTTATTAATATTTATGCTATGACATAAATTGATATGACAATTTTGAGTCGATCTGCATATGTCTCAAAGTAACTTTTTTTCCGCGAATTTTATATGAGTGAGTGGCCGTGGGGGGATAGAAAAAATTTTTATATCGATTTTTCGTAATGGTTCTTTGAGACTCATCGGATCTATGCGTTTCAGGCAATTTTAAGTCGATCTGCATATGTCTCAAAGTAACTTTTTTTACGTCGATTTTATATGAGTGAGTATCACTGATTGAGGTAACCAGTAATGTTTCGCTGATTTCCAATGAAATTTCACTGATTAAAATTTAGATAACAGTGAAACATATAGATACAAAAATAATAAACATGGAAAATTATTATCTACCAATAATATTTTACATTACCCTTTATACCAGGATTAACAAACACAATGGAAAAAAATTAAAACATTTATATATAACACCTGTTTATAGAACACCTCAAAAATTAGACAAAACCTTCATAAAACTTGAAAAAGATAAGTTACAAAATGTTGAAAAAAGAAATGTTGTATTATAGTCGAAACCTTGGAGAGAGTATAATGAAACTCTAAAAAAATAAAAATTTGTTTGGACAGCCAAGTTCTTGAAATAAATAAATGAATACTTTAGAATAGTTTTTCTATTGACTACAGCTTCAAGTAGAAACATAATATCATGGTAAGACACAATATTTATAAAACTGCACTGAAAACTTACTTAACACTTTCATTAAAATTTTTAGCATAAATCTTTTTGTTGTACATAGATTTAAATAGTGTCTTACCACGACAGGTATTCTCTACTTGAACCAAAATTAAACACCTGGTAAGTAGAAAAATTGATACTTGGTAAGACACTTTCGTATCTTCGAAAAATCTAGACAGTGACGTAGACAATACTTTTCACTCTCTTTTCGCAGTCTTTATTTAGAATAGTGTTTTCATTTTTATATATTTCAGTAAAAGGATGCATACCAGTAAAAGCCATATTTATAGAATCTCAAAAAGTTCACAACACACTGCAAAAAAGATTAAATTACAATATCGAAAAAAAACGAAACGAATTCACTGATAAGTTGATTAATGGCGTTGTTAATATCAACATATAATTATTATAAATAATGTAAATTTTGTTAACTTTTAACACGTCGGTATTTTATCAATTGCAGACTGAATAGAGATACCGACCGGATATTGATCCAGCAATAAATGAAGGATACTTACTGCTTGTAGGTACACATAATCATTGACACTGATTACTGATATTAAGGTTTGTTAGTGATATTTGAAAAAGTTGTAAATTGCAAGGAATTATTTTATTCCTGAAACTAGAGCAAAAATATCTAACTTGCCGACGTTATTTTATATAAAATGGGAGTTTATATAGGACAGTCGTTATTATTTACATTGTCTAATTTGTTATTTTTCTAAATTATATATTATTTTATAAACATAATTTTAAAGAAAATATTTTTTAATTCACAGCTTTTTGAATACCTCTATTATCCCAATCACAAAACAATTGCAATTTACTTAAAATTTTTCAAAATCCTGAAGGTGTCAGTTTGTCGAGACGATTAATACAAATTTTAAGCAAACAGTTTGACGTCTGCCAGAAACGTAAAATCATAAAAGGTAACCTCATTTGAGCTGAAAAATTAACCGTTGCTCAGTCTTCATCATTATGAATGTGGCTCACATAAATATTACTTGCTTGTTAAATTCGATTAAAAGACTTTTCTGTACGAATTGCCTCCAAGAATTAACGATGAATACTGTTAATTACATCGCCAGCGTCATGGGATTAATAATGTAATTATAACATATTTCACGTATATTTGTCTAATCAATTGCGTATTATTACTAAATTCTGATAATCCTACAGTCGATACCCAAAGGAAATTTTCATGAAACGCTTACAAAGGCGTAAACGAAAAATCTTTGCTGATTGCACGCAAAAAATGAAAGGCGGCGGATGTAAATGCTGTTGCAGAAGATGCACGTGAGGAAATATATTTTTTATTTCAAAGAAAATATTATATTATTTAAATTTATATAAATGATGAAAATCTATCATTGTTAAGTTATTTTTTGAATGTAGGAGTCACAGAACTACTCAAAGAAAACGCGTTATCGAACCAGATTTCTTTGCTAATCTGGCTTATCAACATCGAGTATCAAAGAGTAAAGAAATGTAAGAGAAATTAGTTTAATTGACAATTATTTCAAATCTTGCTTCCTTTTCTTTTTTCGCACCTAACGTTTTTTTCGAAAAGATTACTTAATCACTGTCAATTTTTAGATCGAGAGTAACAGATGCTCAAATAATTAAGTAAGTGTATTCAGCTATTAAAAAAAGAATATAATATAGAAATATTTTAAGTTTTTCTGTCTTAAAAAATATATTTTCAATATTTTAGTTTTCTGTTTAAATGTATATAATTTTGTTACAGGCCTTGCTGTGGAGATGAGAGTGATCAAGTAACACGCTGCAAAAAGCCTTCGGATCATAGAGACGTGTACTTGACTATTTACTTTTTTTATCTTCTCTGCACTTGGATTGCTTTTCTCTGTTTTAAATTTCTTTTTGAGAATTTTCACTCTGATTCTTGCAAGTGTTTCTTATTCAATGCTCCAATAGAATATTGATTACAATTAAATTGTTAAATTTTCTTTTATTAAATTGTTAATTTTCTTTTATTAAATTGTTAAATTTTCTTTTATTAAACTGTTAATTTTCTTTCATTAAATTGTTAAATTTTCTTTTATTAAATTGTTAATTTTCTTTTATTAAATTTTTAAATTTTCTTTTGGTAAATTGTTAAATTTTCTTTTATTAAATTGTGAAATTTTGTTTTATTAAATTGTTAAATTGTCTTTTAATTAATTTTCCAATTTTATTTTATTAAATTCCGAGCGAATTAAAATTAACAATCCGAGCGAATCTTTTATTTTATTTCAAAAAATAGTGCTTTTATTAAAATCGAACACTTTTAAGACAAAATAGGTAATATCTTATGCACGTGTTAATTTAATGGCAAACTAGAACTAAATTTTCGTTCAGATCCCAGGATTAAAATTAAATATTGAAACATCCCTGATAACATATCCATTGCTGCATTAAAGCAGTACTATTTAATACACTTTTTTATAAAAAAGTGAGAAGAAAGAATTACAAGAATTAATTAATTATAAGAATTAAAATGCGTAAGAATATAAAAAGAATGATAAGATCAACGAAATTGATGAAAATGTTTGAAGGCCAAGCGCAGCTCCTACGGGGTGGACCTGGTGGACCAATGTCAGTTGTCAGCAATACATGCCACCGATGTATCATCCCTGCAGAGTACCAACAAAATCCGAATGTTCTTCTTCCATATCGGGTTACCGATCTGCAACACCAAATGCCGAATCGTTGAAATCGTTGAACGAATCACTCAAGTCACGTAGAAATGGTTCAGCAGCTTCGATTGTCACCACTAATAGGTTTACATAATTTAACCTCATAAAGTTTCTTTATTAAAATATAATCTGTCACAATATTTTCCATTTTTCTAGGTCTGTTGTGGAGATAGCGGTTATTAAGAGAAAAACCCAGAATCGTTCCAAGTCTGATTCAAGGGTTGTTCTGCGAAGTGATAGAAAGTAAGGAATTAGTCTAATTGCCTTTCTTATACTGAAATTATAATCACAAATTAAAATCACAGTAATATTTTCATTTGCAATTATACAACAGACTATCAGTTAAAAGCTATCAGTTTATTGAGTATTTTACTGAATTTTCTTTCTCTTTGGAATTCACTAATTGCAAATATTTATAGAAAGTATTTAATATATTTAATGTACAGTACTGGTCACGAGTACTAGACCGCTTCACTCGCATCTCATCGGAAAAGAATTCTTGTCTCTTACATTTAATAACTCGGGAAAGAAACGCGACTGAAACTTTTGGCAAAAAGCATTGAAAGAATTAAGAAATTTCGCGTCGAAAGAGCCAAATGTGAATAACTTTGCAATATTCTTAGTTAAGATAGAATTTAAGAAAACTAGAAGGAAATAATGTGCTAGGTGACAAATTTTCGATCCTTTTTTCAATTCCTGGAAAAATGTAGAAAGGATTTAAGAGAATTTTGAAAAAATTCATAGCGGGTACTTTAAAGAGTTTAAAGTACCCGCTATGAAAAATGAAAATAAAAATGAAAATCAAAATGAAACCTAGAAACTCCGAATATCTTTACTAATCAGCTATTAATAAATACAAATGTGCCATCATATTTTTATTTTCGCGAGACTCATGAACATGCCTTTTTTATTTCTCATTATGACTTCAAAGTCTAATTAACGCTTAACGGTCACCCGGAGTGTCTCACACCCCAGCAATTTTTAGTGAAAAAAGTGACTTGTTTCGACTTCTTTGCTTTGTTGATTTTTAAAACAATCTTAAAATTAAAAATTCAACAAAACACCCGTTTGGCCTTCTTTTGCAATATTTAAAGAATATATAAATATTTTTTTAAATTGAAAATATTTATTTTATTTAAATATTTATTTATTATTATAATTATTATAATTATTATTTAAATATTTAAAACTATTTATTTGGCAGCAATTTAAAGTCGCTGGGGTGCGGGACACTCCATGTGACCGTTGTGAAATTTTCCAGGTTAAATTACACTTAATTATTTATTAAAATTAATTATTAATTTTGATTTTATATCATAATGCAATGGTTCGGTAATTATTTTTTTTGACGTACTGAAAAATGAGGCTTTTTTTAGGAATTTTTTTCTCCGCTACTAATAAAGTAACAAAAAAATGGTTTTAGGGGTTTATTCTATATGTCATTAAGGTAAATGACCCAGTAATCGTGACCTTAGTCCCAGTAATCGTTTCGCTGTCAAGCTTATTTTTTAGGCATTTATACTTGATTGTTATTGATTTCGATAACAAATAATGCTAAAGCTCGTTATTTTTTGTTACTAAATAATTTTTTAAATACCTTTTATAATTATTTTTTTAGGTTATGTGCCAATTGCACGATTACTGGAACTGGTACGATTACTGGGTATACAAAACTTAGGTATACAAAACAATTTTCTTTTTTTTTTATTTAATACAAAATGGTGGCGTAGGAGTAGTTAAAGCGAAACCATGTTTTTCAATTTGTTGGGCAGTATAACTCGAGCAATTTTTATCCGATTGACTTCAAATTTTAAATGTAGCTTTTTAGATAGATTATCTAAAGCGGTATGTACACACGGTTTTTACGATTGATTAACACTAACAGTTTTTATAAACAAATTAAGGTCGATTTTTTACCAAAATGTTTTTTTTTCAAACTGCTGCTATTTTGCAAAAAATCAATATTTTTTAATAATCTTGTGTACCGCTTTAGATAATCTATCTAAGAAGCTACAGTTAAAATTTCGAGTCAATCGGATGAAAATTGCTCGAGTTATACTGCCCTCAAATTGAAAAACATGGTTTCGCTTTAGCTACTCCTACGCCACCATTTTGTATTAAATAAAAAAAAGAGAAAATTGTTTTGTATAGCTAATGATATACAGAATAAACCCTTCAAACCAATTTTTTGTTGCTTTATTAGTAGCGAAGAAAAAAATTCCTAAAAGAAGCCTCATTTTTCAGTACGTCAAGGTGATATAGCCCCTTAATCTAATTCTGTATAAAACTTTGAATTTCGGCAAAAATTTATTTAAAATTTCGAAATTTCATTATCAAAATATTCATTCATATATCAAATATATTATGTATTATCAAATTTCACATTAACAAATATGTCTTTCTAAAATGCTCTATATCACAAAATATAATCATTGGAACAATTTATCTGATGATTGTTAGTAAAATATATAAACTAAATTACTGGAACGTGAAATCAACATAAACAGTGTAATGCGCTTTAAATAAACAATAAATCGACAAAACTGAAGATCGGTGATAAAATTATCTAGGTCGACACCTAGTTTTCTGACTTCTCTGTGCAATTCATCTACATACTAAGTTTCAAGAACAAAGTTTCTTTTAATCAAACATTTTTTTTTTAATTTCTCTACGTCACAATTTTTTGAATTCAACATTGTGACGAGCTGATGAGGTTGTATCTTTCAGTAAGGCTTGATAACAAATTTTCCTCTCCATAATTTTCCCTCCATAATTTCCTTGATTCTTTTACAAGCTCTTACTATGTATTAAAATACTCCGGCATGATGATACGTTTAGCGAATACTCCAGTTTCCAAATATTTTCTTAAACACTTTTTTTAAATAAACAAAATTACAAGTCAAACGTAAAAAAAGAAAAGTACAACACCTAACATAATAATGGTACATAAATTCATTGATTTGAAAATTAAATTCATAATTACAACACTACCTATTTATAAAATACACATACACGAGTGTACGTTAATAATATTTCAATTGTTTTTTAATTAAAATGGCTCCGAGAATCTTTCTACACGAAAATAATTTTAACGTAATTAATTAAGTACATAAGTAAAAAAGTGTAATTACAAATAATTTGGGAGATTTACAGTATGATTAACACACTTTTTTTGACTTACCAAAAATGAATTAATTTAATAATTAAGCTTTGCCATAATTATCAAAAAGGATTGATTAATATTTACTCGACTTTTCGACCCAAAAAATGACAGAAAAACATTCGGGAAATTAATCTATGTTATTTTTACTAAATCATTGCATTTAATTGCATTTAATTTTCATATTTGTTACTATCATTTTTATTTTATTGGCTTCTAAGAAACACTGTAAGAAATATTGAGAATAGTACAATTTTAAAATAAATTGTATTTGGTAATAAGATTTCGAAATGTTAAATAAATTTTTTTCATATTCAAAGTTTTGTAGAGAATCAGATTAAAGTTACATCAAATAAAAAAAATTAAAGAATCATTGCATTATGATATAAAATCAAAATTAATAATTAATTATAAAAGATAATTAGTTGTAATTTAATTAGACTTTGAAGTCATAGGGAGCAATAAAAAAGGTGCCCCTTGTTCCCAAAATTTTTATTGTAAGCCAAGAAAGAAAAAAATCGTACTACACGTTTTTGAGAAAAAATATTTTTTCATTTTTAACAATGAAAAATCTCATTTTTCTCGAAAACGACGAAAAATTTGAATAGCAATACATAGTTCAAAATAGTTACCCTTCCTAAAATCTATAAAACTATACCCTTACCAGATTTTTGTCTTGTGTATTTTAACAAATTTTTCCAAAAAAAATAGGAAAAATCGAAAAAAATTGACTAAAATAGCATTTAGTTTACCTAACTTTAACATTTTAGTTTTAAAAACGTTTGTTTTTACTTTAGTAGCAATGTTAAGAACATGTTATATGATATTATTAAGTTTCCTAAGCTTCAAAGTAAAAAAAATTAGTTTTTATCTCTAAAATTGAAGAAATATCATTTTTAACGATTAAAAATCTCATTTTTCTCGAAAATGAAGCAAAATAATAATAGCAGTTCATAGTTCAAAATTTTTCTTCTTCCTAAAATCTATAAACTTATACCCTCACCAGATGTTTATCTTGTGTATTTTAACAAATTTTTCAAAAAAAAAAAAGAAAAATAGAAAAAATCGATAAAAGCGACTAAAATAGAATTTACTTTAAGGAACTTCAACATTTTATTTCTAAAAAAGTTTGCTTTTAGGTCAGTGACAATGTGAAAAATATGCTCTTTGCCATTGCAAAAGTCTTCGTGTCTAATAATATAATTAAGATATTAAAAATAAAATGTTAAAGTTCGTTAAACTATTTTGGTCACTACTTTGGTCCATTTTTATCGATTTTTTCTATTTTTTTGAAAAAATTGGTTGAAATATACAAGATAAACTTCTGGTAAGGGTATAATTTTATAGATTTCAGGAAGGGGAGCAAGTTTTAACTATAAAATGCTATTCATATTTTGCGTCGTTTTCGAGAAAAATAAGATTTTCAATCGTTAAAAATGATATTTCTTCAATTTTGGAGATAAAAATAAATTTTTCTTCTCTTTGAAGCTCAGAAACCTTAATAATCTCATGAAGTATGTTTTGCACATTGTTTCTGAACTAAAAACAAACGATTTTTAAAATAAAATTTTGAAGTTCGTTAAACTAAATGCTATTTTAGTCACTTTTATAGATTTTTTATATATTTTTTTTTGTTTGAAAATTTTTGTTAAAATACACAAGATATACATCTTTTCCAATGAGATACGAGTGAAGCGGCCTGATACTCGTGACCGGTACTGTATTTATTTATTAGTATATTTATTTATTAAAACATGCTTTCTTCAGAAATAAAATCAAGCGTTTGACAAGAAGTGTGTCTGCTAAAGCACCGAGTTTAAAAAAGAAGAAAAGAAGTAGAAGATTGTTCAATGTGAGAAGGAAGCGAAGTAAAGCGAAACCAGAACGTAAAGTTACTAGCCGAGCAAGTCTCAATAATTTCAGCACATTGGCTTGTTGCTCTCAAACTGGAACAAAACTTAAATAATTTTCAAAATATCAGTTTCATCTGGTGGACGTCAGCTCAATTTTCCATGAAGTCACTGTCATTTTAATTTTCTTTCTTCACGGAGAAAAGAATCTTTATAATTAGCAAAAGCCATTTGTTGAAATAGGGACAGCAGATTTTTTCTGTTATTTTTACAGAAAATTCTGTTAAACTTACAAATGATTAGTAAACAGATATATCTGTAGAATTAACAGAAATGTCTGTTAGGTTAATGGAATTCTAATTTTTATGAAAAAATTTTAACCTAACAGAAATTTCTGTTAATTCTACAGATATATGCGTTAAATTTACTAACCATCTGTTTGTTCAAGAGAAATTTCTGTAAATATAACCGAAAAAATCTGCTGACCCTATTTCAACAGATGACTTCTGTTAATTCTACAGATTTTTTTTCTCCGTGTTTACTAAAAAAGAAGTAGCATTAAATCAAGAAAATACTGTCTCAAATACCAACAAGCCCATATTTTTCTTAACTGACGTAACTGAAGTAAATTTTTTATTTATTTATCTCAAGAAAAATTTATTATTACTGAAGTAAATTTTTTATTTATTTATCTTAAGAAAAATTTACTTCAGTTAAGAAAATATAGACTTATCCGTATTTGAGATAATATTTTCTTGACTCAATGCTACTTGTTTTCAGTGTTCATTAATTTTGCTATTCTGATTGCTATAATTTTTTTGTTATTCTATTACAGAGAGAAAGAGGATAAATTGTCATGTTCTGTGAAGCAGTTCCAGTTAAAGTCCTTTAAACTGCATGTAGGATTTAAATTTGTATTTTGAATAAATGTTGAATGTACATACACTTATTCGTGTTGTTCTTTTGTTGTCGGTGGTTCGTTTCATTACTATCATCACTTATTTACTGAATTTAAAAGTTTCTAAAGTGATTATCGAATATTTCTTTTTATTTTTTACTTCACTCTTTTCCTGAAAATCCCAAAAGCTTAACACTGATAATAATAATTGAATTGTGCCTAAATCAAGAGCAATAAAATTTTAAAAACAGATTTTTTCATTGGGTTGAAATTTCAGACGTCTAATCTGACGAATTTTTTGTCCAATTTCCAATAATTTTTATAAAAAGAAACATTTACAAAGCAGTTAATAACATTTCCTATACATTTTAAAGCAGTCCACGAGATTAAAAACAATTTAGAAACCCTCTAAAGCCCTGTAACCTCGTTTCCGAACCCGAACATTGAACTTTTTAATAGAAACGAAAAAAATTACCATTTCTCTGCTGGTGCTGACGAAAGTTAGTATTCCAAGGAATCAGAAAAATATTATCAATCCAATTTTAGAGTTTCGGAAGGCCATTAAAATTCGGGAAACTTAACCCAGCAACTACCTTTCCGAACTCGAACTTTAAAATTTACAATGGAAACGAAAAAAATGCCCATTTCTCTCCTGGTGCCAACGAAAGTTAGTATTTCAAGTAATGAGAAAAATATTATTAATTAAATTTAAGAGGTGCGGAAGGACATTGAAATTCGAGAAACTTAACCCTACAACTGCGTTTCCGAACTCGAACTTTAACATTTACAATAGAAACGAAAAAAATTCCCATTTCTCTCCTGGTGCCAACGAAAGTTAGTATTTCAAGGAACGAAAAAAATATTATTAATTAAATTTAAGAGGTTCGGAAGGACATTGAAATTCGAGAAACTTAACCCTACAACTGCGTTCCCGAACTCGAACTTTAACATTTACAATAGAAACGAAAAAAATTCCCATTTTTCTCCTAGTACTAACGAAAGTTAGTAATCCAAGGAATCAGGCAAATATTATTAATCCAATTTTAGAGTAATTTAGAGTAAATTTACTACTGTAAATTTTAAAGTTCGTGTTCGGAAACGCAGTTGCAGGGTTAAGTTTCTCCAATTTCAATGTCCTTCCGCACCTCTGAAATTTAATTAGTAATATTTTTCTGATTCCTTGGAATCCTCTCTTTCGTTAGCACCAGGAGAAAAATGGGAATTTTTTTCGGTCCTGTTTTATTTTAATTTTAATTTTAAAGTTAAAGTTTGGAAACGCAGTTGTAGGGTTATGTTTCCCCAATTTCAATGGACTTTCGCAGCTCTAAAATTTGATTAATAATATTTTTCTTATTCCTTGGAATACTAACTTTCGTTAGCACCAGGAGAGAAATGGGAATTTTTTTCGTTTCTATTGTAAATTTTAAAGTTCGAGTTCGGAAATGTAGTTGCTGGGTTAGGTTTCCCCAATTTCAATGGCCTTCTGCAAATCTAAAATTTAATTACTAATATTTTTCTGATTCTTTGGAATACTAACTTTTGTTGGCACCAGGGGAGAAATAAGAATTTTTTTCGTTTCTATTGTAAATTTTAAAGTTCGAGTTCGGAAAGGTAGTTGTTGGGTTAAGTTTCCCCAATTTCAATGGCCTTCCGCAACTCTAAAATTTGATTAATAATATTTTTCTTATTCCTTGGAATACTAACTTTCGTTAGCACCGTGAGAGAAATAAGAATTTTTTTCGTTTCTATTGTAAATTTTAAAGTTCGAGTTCGGAAATGTAGTTGCTGGGTTATTTTTCCCCAATTTCAATGGCCTTCCGCAACTCTAAAATTGGATTAATAATATTTTTCTGATTCCTCGGAATACTAACTTTCGTTAGCACCGTGAGAGAAATAAGAATTTTTTTCGTTTCTATTGTAAATTTTAAAGTTCGAGT